>JAOEHX010013739.1:0-23025 GCA_025448015.1 Bolborhynchus lineola
AAATCCCCGCCGCTGCTCCCCCGCCCCGAGGCGGCGGCGCGGGCAGCGAGGCGAGGGCGGTGCGGGCCCGCGGCGGTGCGGTGCCAGTGGCTCTTTGCGGAGCGCAGATCGTACCATCTGCGGCGGCCCCCCCCACCTCCCCGTGCACTGCGGAGAATCCCTGCACGGCAATAGCGGCCAGATAATAACAATATTATTAGAGGCTGGAACAGATATATTATAGCCACGTTAAAACAAACCCCACCATGTCGGTTGCCTTTGCTTCTGCTCGCCCAAGAGGCAAAGGGGAGGTCACCCAGCAAACTATCCAGAAGGTAAAAAAGCATGCTTTTATACAGCGCATTTTAGGCGTTTATTCCGCCCGTGCCCCCGGAGCTGAGGAAGGTGGCGTATTGCTGGGGCGAGCAGGAGAATTTGCGAGGGCTGCAGAGATGGACAGCTGGAGAGAGAGGTGGGGGAAGGAGGAGGAGGAGGAGGTGGAACAAAGCAAAGGTGTTCAGATCGCTGCAAAGAGAGAGCCGGAGGAGGACTTGGGAATAAAATCGGGATGGCACGTTATCTCTGCTGCTCGTAAGGGGGGAAAAGCTGCCAATAATACATCGGGAGATGGCAATGCAGTTAATATGATTAATTTAGGACGGTGTGTCAGCTTCTGCACTCCCCCCACCCCCAAGTCCAACCTAAAACAATGAATGAAAATAAAATAGTGAATTTGCAAAGGTTTTCTTTTGTATTTGGATGCGGAATGTTAATCTCTCTGAAGACAGAGGGAGCGCCGATCGCTCACATCCTTCACGTACCGTTGTTTGCGAGGTGTTTCTGGACATTTCGTGACAGACAAAGGTTTAGGAAAGGTTTTCCCTGGAGAGGAGCTCTCCGCATGGGTGTCATGTGGAGGCCGGAGCCGAGGGCTCCTAGCTGGGAAGTTATTGTCTCCTGTTCGGCAGGGCTGCAGCGGGGACTGCCCGCACATGCCCGGCGCCCTTCCTCCCGCAGCCGGCCGCGGTCGGTGCCGAAGAGGCTGGAAATGTCAGTGAAGGATGTGCGTGTTTTCGCGGTGACCGCTGCCCGTCCGCTGTACCCGTGCCCTGCGCGGTGCGGGGCGGGTGCGAGGAGCGGCCGGAGCGAGGTGTGCGTGCGCCCGGAGCGGTCCAGAGTGAGCAGGGACCAGGGGGACAGCGCCATTGCTGCCCCAGCGGTGACCGGGCCTCGGTGTCAGGTGATGACTTCTAGGGAAAACCCTCGGTAGAAGCCTGTGACGGAGCAGAGATGAAGGCAGAGAAACTGCCGCAAGAGAGGCTGAAGAGGTGACCTGAATCTCTGGAGGCTGTTTGGAAACTCATCCCGTTTGTGCCGCTCTTACAGCACATATGGGATTGTGAAGTGATTGGTTTTAAATACTGAAATGTTTCAGACTCGTGGATAAATTTCTTTCCAACCTTATTATGAACAATCGGTTCATAATTCAGATAGTTTGTACTAACACTCACGCCTGTGGCCACAGACAAAGGGCAGCCAAAGTATCTTCAGTTGGATTTTCAAACGCTTTCATTTTGCATATTCATAAACTTTATGGAAGTGTCAAAATGTTGTTTCTTTACCGCTAATGTGTAAGAATATTTCAGGTCTCGGGTACAGCTGCTGTTACTTCAGGACTGTTGGTCGATGTTGTGCTGTTGGCAGTGATTTCTGGCAAGTGACGGTGCTGAGAAAGAGACTTGAAGGCACAGAAGTGCGATGGGCTTTATAGTCATGTATAGAAATGGGGCAATAAGAGAAGACTATAGAAAAGGAGCAGATGCTGTGCTAGAAGCTTAAGAAGTATACTGAAGTGAGCTTTGTAGAAGACATACCAGATTAATTAAAAGATTCTTATTTGCGTTTGTGGTATATAAGGACCTTATTTTTATTTATTAGCTCAATTCCAACAGCCTTTCAAAGCTGTTACTATTCCAGTACCAACAGCTCCTAAAATCAATTTCATACAGAGGAAGTCAGAGCCTTTGGCAACAGAGCAGTGACAGTGATGCTTTTAAATAGTTCCTCAAACAGCATTTGCAGGACAGTAAACTTCAGTTTCTTCGGTGTAACGGAGATCAGAACTTGGTTCTTTTTACCTGGTAAGTCAGGAAAGAGCTGCTCCTGATTCCTTTGTTGGTAAGCAAAAGGTTCTTCAGCTAATTGTAGAAGCATAGTTCTGATGAAGGTATCTGCAATACTGCTTGGACTCTTGCCGTTGAATACATATCTTAACTGAATGTGAGAACGTTGTCGGTGATATCTGTTGTGGAAACTGAAACGGACACGTTTGTATTCTTTGCTGATTCAATTGGCAGAGTTTCCACTGAGATGGGTGAATATTCTGCACGACAGTGAGTGCAGAGCACGAAACAAAGAGCTGCACTGGGAACCAGGCAGGAGTATTTTCCCTTCAAATTCCAGGCTCACCTGGGTTGCCATGTGAGCACGGGTACACATGCAGGAGGAACACGGATGCTTGGCTGACAGGCTTCCGATGTCGGTGTGAGAGGTGCAGCCTGCGGACCACAGCGGTGCCTCTGCTCCTCACCCCTCGCTGGTGAGCTCCAGGGATCGCTGCGATCAGTGCTGGACAGGGGGGTCAAGCCAGGTTCAGACCAACTTCAAGTTACAAGCAAGCACCAGCGCAGCCGTGCCCTCTGAGGCAGTGATTGAGAGTGCACTGGAAGGACTCTGCTCATTTTCCTATAATCTAACTCTTTGCATGTGTATGGGTCAAGAATAGTTCTGATCAGAACTCGTACCTACATGGCTTAATTCACCTTTATAAGCTATCTTATTCTTTCCTCAAGAGTTCTTCTGTCCTGATGACACTGTGGGTCAAAAGCCCAATCTTGCAAGCACTTAATAGCAGTGGTACCTACAATCTGCATTACGTAGTGAGTTTTTACCAGAGGTGAGTCTAAATTTGTGAATACTGTTGTTAGTTTCCCATTCAGTCACCCTCAGAAAGCTCCCACATCCACAGGAAAGCTGTGGGAAAGAGATAAACTGTTGTAGTTGAAATCTGGAAACAAATCAAGGGGTATTTTAAGCTTTTAATTGCATTGTAAGTTCATTAAATAAAACTCAGTGGTCATTCTGTCCAGCGGCTCTGATCCCCTTGGAACAAGTCAGTCACTAGAATTTATTGCATGAAGCTAAGCTAGCAGCCACTGATAAGCACAAATTGACTGATATATAATTACTTTGTGTTTTCCTTGTAAGTCCTCCCTGCATTAGAACTGAACTGAGCCGCGCAGGACGTATTGGGATGTAACTGTCATAAATGTGGTTTCAGTGGACCCAGTAATGTGTATTTTATACTTCCTCAGGCTCAGTAGTCTGCACATGGTAGTCCCATGCAGGAAAAGTGGTGGGTTCAAATTGCCTGAAAGTATGTTTCTCACTTGGGAGCAGACATGTCAGTAAAACCTGCAGCCTTGGAAAGGGCGAGTGATGTTTTAGAATGAGGCAGAGGTGTCTCACAGCGAAAGTGTTCTCCTTTGTCAGCATTAAAACCTACCTGCCAGTGAAGGAGCAGGAAAGGTAAGTCCCTTCATTCCGCTGTGTTGGGTATTTCAACCGGAGAACTGTTCATAAATGACCGATTTGAAAAACACATCCTTGTGGCTCAATGAAATCCTTGACCTTTGTAACATCCCAGGGCAGCAGAACTGACAAACCACCACCCCCTGCCATGAAAGGTGACCGCGGGCAGCGCAAAACCATGGGACTTCAGTATGATCCTCGTAGTAACGCGTTTTGATCGTATTTCTTTTATGCAGATGCTAGATGAAAACCACCACCTAATACAATGTATTATGGATTATCAGAGCAAGGGGAAAACTGCAGAGTGTACTCAGTGAGTATTATGAGTTTTGGAGCATGTTAGAACTTTTGGGTGTATTTTTTCTCAGGAACAGTCCTATGAACAGTTCTGACCACTGAGAATACTCGTGCTGTTTGTTTCGATTCACTTGTATTTGGAAATGGATATTGTTCTTGGAAGGGAGGGCTTTTTCTGAAGGATTTGATTATTTGGTATTTACAGTATTTTTAACTGGTCATTTATTAAAATAATCATAACCAGTGATGGTTATTGGACCACTTGCTGTATGCAGATTCGTTAAATAAATTTGTGTATGCAAAATATAAATTTATTAATTCATTATTTAATTATTATTCATAATATATTAATTCATTAAATAAAGTAGAATAATGTATCAAGTTAATAACACATTTTCATCAGAAAGTAATTCAGTGTTCGAGATCAGCCATGTGGTTAACTGTGGCTAAAACAATGTGCGTGTAGAAGTACCAGTTTGTATCACCACTTACTATTCCTAATCTTGAAAGCAAAATACTTGTAGTATTTTAATTCAGTAGATATGACCTTTAGGTGTTAAATCTCAGCCAGAAGAGCAGCCAATCTGCCCATGAAAGGTCAAGTCATGGGGCTGTACTTTCAAGCTACTTGTCTAAAAGAAACCCCTTTGCTAAAGAAGTCGTGTCACTGTTCTAGCTTCATCTTTCCATTCTTCCCCACTTCCCAGCCGCTTTCTCCTTACCCGAAGAAAACTCATGCTAAGAAAGCATTTTTGTTCTTGTAACCCCCCTCCCTGTTTCCAAAGGTTTGACTCCTCACTTTGCTCAGTGGCACAGCTCTTGGTTTGCTTTCGGGTGCCCTTCTGTTCTTTACTATGAGCTTTTCCAGTTCATTGAGAACTGTGAAGAAGCATCGGTGGTTGAGGTGGTGCTTACTTGAGCAAACACTCCAGTTGGAGCACTCTTGAAAAACCCCTTGTTCTTCTCAGCTTGCTGGCAGGGCACAGAGGTTTTGGGGTTTGGAGTTCTGGAATTTCATTGCTCCTAAGAACCTTGTTAAACAGGGGAAGAAGAAGTGGCCAATTGTTAGAGCAGCTGCCCCGGTGTCAGTACTCAAAGTCTGAGGCCCCAGCTTCACAATTCACTCAAAGTGCTTTCAATGGAGAGAGTGTTTTACCTCTCCCCCCCTCCATTTGTAGAAGAGGTGTCGAAGACACTGATGCTTGATGAAAAGCAGGACAACACAGATACAGCTCATTACTGGAGCTATTTATTATGACCAATGAAAAGTGGGATAATGTAATTTAACTGATAAGTTGTAAATGGCACAAAAAAAAAAAAAAAGAATAAGAAGTTTGGAATTTTCTGTAATGTTAACCCTTTCCAAATGAGCTTTACTCCTTATTCTCTAGATACCAACAAATCTTGCACAGAAACCTGGTTTACTTGGCAACAATAGCAGATTCTAACCAGAATATGCAGTCCTTGCTTCCTGCAGTAAGTACCAGTGCTACCATCAGATACGGTTACTATGCCAGGGGGAAATGTTCTTTGATTCTGTTGCTGATCCATGTCAATAAGCCTTTTTCTTAGTGTTTTTCCAGCTACAAGTTTTGAAGTGGTCAAGTAGACCCCAAAACAAATCAAAAGTTACGTTTATTGTGTTTAAAACACATTCTTTGGGACATTTGTGTTAATCTCTGTCTCCATAACTAAAGTCCTATGTACTATAAATGGTGCAGTGGTGCAGGTCTGAACAGCCTCCATGTGTTCCAGGTTCATTATTCTTTACCTATTCTTATTGTATTCTTTACTCAGAAAAAGAAACAAAGCCACTATTTTATGTGAAAAATCTAATTCAGCATTCGGGCATCTGTTTGTCCTTAAACATTGTGTTATTCCAGCTAAATGGATGGATTCTGGAGGTGTAACTCAAAATACAGCATAGCGTTGTGCTTGACAAAGATCAACTTGTCAGCACGCTTCTGTATCATCTTCGCTAATGCATCTCCCCTCTGCAGTTATGTTCTGACCGGCAAAAAACGAAGTTCATGTCCCTTCCAATCCAAACCTTTCTGTGATTGTATGATGAGTAAAGGGGAATGGGCACAGAAGCCAGACTCTATTATAAGCTCAGGTTTAAGATTTTCCTTGGGCTGCCTGCTGGCTTCTCTGTGTCATGCTGAATGTCATTCACACATAGTAGTCAAATGAAGAAAGGTTTACACAAGGAAGCCCCGAAAGTGAAAGAAACACATACTTAATGAAGGCAGTTTTTAGTCATAGGCTAATTTGGGGGCTATTATTTTGTCTAATTAAAAATCTAACCAAACGTTTGCTTCTCCTCCCTGTTATTTGCAGCCACCAACGCAAAACATAAACTTGGGCCCAGGAGGAATGACTCAGAGTGCATCCAACCAATCTCTCCATTCACAGAGCAATCTCAGTGATGCAATCGGGACGGGCCTTCCTCCTTCCTCCCTCATGCAGAGTCAGATTAGCAATGGTGAGCTTTGGTCCCCTTTGTGCTGCTTTGCTGTTGCTTGGCAACAAAATCATTAATGCAGAATATACTTACAGAGCTGTAAAAGATCTCTCCTAACTCACCTTTCAGGCATATGGGGGTTTCAGGCACATGCTGAAATCATCACAAAATGGCTACAGTCAGTAATGATGCTTCTGCAAGGACTCCAGTCTGCTTTGTGTTCTCTATAGGGGAAATTAAAACCATCTTTTAAATGAAATGCCTAATGAAAATCACCAAGTCAAGATGCATCCAAGTTTTTAGTCAGAAAAATGGTATCTTGTGCTATTTTTCTCTTGAAAGTAGAGGGGTTGGCCTGGGTGAAATGGAATTGCTTGCATGATTAACCACACAACCAAGCCTTTAGATTGCAAAGACCTTGCAGGATACATGCCCTCCTAACAATAACTTGGTGTTGCATCAGTCTTTGTCCTCTACAGAAGCTTGCAGAGATTGTACTACATAGCCAGAGAGTTTGCGCAGGCGTTTCATATGAATAAGATAATATGCTTTGGTCTTTTTGTGTTTGTTGGAACTGAAACTAATCAAAAGACGAACCAATTGGTTTTCCTCTGTGCATTTTACAGTATGAACATATTTATTTTGCAGTTCCTAGTTTTTCACTCTGTTCTGGTTCCTGTGGGCCTTTCCCAGAGTGACAGAGAGAAGACCCAGTTTCTATGAATAGAAATACCTGACTTTAAAATCAGAGACCCTGGAAGGGGCACTCGAGAGCAGATGCAAGGCATGAAATGACTTCTGAGTCCTTAAAAATCCATTTGTGGCCAAGCTGATAGTACCTTTCAAACTAACGGATGAGTTGCCTACTTTGAACAGTTACTGCTTGTAAAGTGAACTTACTGAATTTATCTGGGCCTTCTTTTTTTGAGAGATTTATTACCCAGTATAAGTTCTATAATAAGTCAGTCAAACATTGTTTTATGTTACTAAGAATACATTTTCAGTGTTATTGCTGCTGGTTTTTCTTGTTTGCTCCTTATAGTAATTTAGTGCTGATTGAAAGAACCAGCCTCAGAACAGAAGCAGCCAGGGCAGTTTCCCTCATGTTGCCCCTGACCTCACGTTGCCCCAGGCTGAGTTGTGGGGGGTCTCAGGGTAGTTCATCCCCTGCCTGGTCACAGAGACTCTGTCACTTGGGTAGTGGCAGCTATTCTATCACAGACATACCAGCCCTGGGAAGCAGACTGGGGACACAGCTACACTTCAGAATGGAGGTGTAACTGAGGATGTAGTAGCTTGCCTCTTCTGAGTAGCCTGGGTAACAGCAGCAGTGCTGGCATGTGCTCTGCTGTGAGACCAGGGCCCTCACACCCTTGGGCTTGGGGACACTCCGTTGGGTTGCCAGCCTCTAATGCTACTGTCTCTGTGCCAGCTAGAATTGAGTCAGCACAGTGATGATGCATGACACAGCATTCTCGAGCATTCACAGCATTGACTTTGAGACTAAGCAATTCTTTCACATTGGTCAACAATGGTTGGACAGCATTTGGGGGAAAATAGGAACAAATATGGAGAAATAATTCCAATAGAGGGGCTCTAGCACTTGTGGCGATTTCTCATCTAATGGCAGTAGAGGTGAAGGTCTGTCATGAACAGGTACTGCGCTGTAAGAGAGGGAAGAAAAGGGAAGACACCACAGAAGCTGCTACCTTTTATTCTTTATTGCCCTCAGTCAGGAATCACCTCTGCAGAAGTCACTACATAACTACATACATGGTAACTGCATAGTGGCAGCTACGTCAATTGTAATGATAATCCTGTCAATGGGGACAAGCTAAAAAACAACCCACCAGGATTTCAAGTAAACCCCAAGTCAGTGATTCTTCCTGCCACAGCCCTGCAGGCAAAGCCATTCAATTCAATGAACCAACAGTGAAATGCAGCTGCCTCCAGGCACAACTGGGCTCAACTGAGAACTTTAACTGTTCAGAAATCAGGAAGGAAGCCTTCCAAAATAAACCCAAACTACCTTAGATCCATGACAGTATGAAAGAGGTTCAGTGCTTTGTATCTGTCCAACTGTTTTGGTGGTTTTACTTACACACTTTTGGTCGTGTTTCCTATTTTCCTTTACAATCACAAATTAGCCAAACCTTTTGGGTTTAATTGCTCTAAAGGCCAAGATTCTCTAAGTTTTCCCATGCACATAGGTCAAGGTTTACCAGTGCTTGCTTCACTCCATCTCTCACACAAAGCAGCTCTAGCTCCAGTCAAACACCATGTGGCTTTGTGTTGCACAAGTAGAAGTAGAAGCTCTATAAGACATACAGAACCTGGAGCAAAACAGAAGCTACAGCTTGACCTGGCTCCACTGGTCCCGGTAGAGCTATCTGTCTTATGTTGAAAATGCTGCTTGTATCTCTCCAAAAGAGGAAAATATAATAATCTACAGCAAATTTGCCCAATTTGATGTCTGTATGAACCATTCAGAGTAATTAATGAGGTTTGTACTAAGAGAATTAGACACATTTTTCAGAGATACACTAGATAACTGTGAACTAAGATATCAGTATCTAACACTACATCATGGTTCTTTTCCTTCTTGGGATTCTGCGTGTCTTCCATTCTACCAGCATTAACTTAGACTGACAACAGTACAGCTGGATTTAGATAGACAACAATACACACTATCGCATTTTAGAGAGTAACAATGCACAATGAAAACAGCTTCCCCAAACTCATTCATAAAAGCATTTACAGCAACAAACAACAAAACATAAGAACCCAGATTTCCCCCAATTTTAGTTACCCAACAATAGGATTGTTAAAAATAGGCATACTTCCAAGTAAGGAGGATGATAAACCCAGGACATAACTGGAGCAGTCTCATGGTTCCACACAATGAATAACTGGAGCAGTCTGATGGTTCCATACAGTGATGCTGGAAAGGGAATACTGTAACGACAGGGGTTATTATGGTGACTTGGGAAATTAATCTCCTGGAAGTCTGTGGTACTTTCAGTCAAACTTCAGGGCAGGGAGAGACAGGTTTGTACTCTGAGGACAGGGTCCCTTGTCACTTCTACTCCCCAGCTATAAGAGGGTTGGCTTGCTGATGGAGCAACTGGACAGAAGCAGCAACATGCAAACTGTTTCTCAGCCACTCCTGTGCCTTCCCATTGTCACTATCTGTGTGAAGGAGGAGTCAACAGCAGCACAGGAAGAAGGAAGGGACAAGTTTCAGAGGGCTGGGATGTATCCAGAGTCCAGGTGTTTTCTGAAGTACCTGCAATTGCTGGTTTAGGGCATTGCTGCTGGTTTTGTTCTCCTGTCTGCAGTTTGGTACTGGATTTGGCTGCCAGGAGAAGGAGGATCATTCTAACTGTGCAGTTTTATTGTCTGTAGGTAACAGGGAATTTTAATAACAAGGAGCTTTTTGTTTGGTTTTGCCTTATCAGAAGGTATTTCAGAAAGGGCATGAGGGCTTTAATGCTCACTGTACACTGCCAATAATAGCACAGATTATTCTTGTTGCTCTCTCTAATTTTTCTAGGTCCTAATCACGTGTCTATGCAGCAGTCAGGCCAGAACACCATGCCCACGACCTCTCTGAGTATGACTGTCAGCAGTCATGGAACTGGGCCTGGTTATAGCCATACAGTGCCTGCATCTCAGAATGTGCCAATGCAAGGCCAGGGGTCAATAGGCAATTATGTCTCTCGAACAAACATCAACATGCAGTCTAATCCAGGTAAACTCCCTCTTCCTCCTTCTGGGCCAGCTTGACTTTTCAGTGACCTCAGAGGTTCACCACACTGGAATTTGTTCTGTAAATGTTTTCTGCACACAGTGACAGACATCCAAGAGGAAAAGACAGCTTTAACATCTCTGAATTGCTGGGTGTCAGGCACCAGCACACGTCAGAACTTGAACTCACACTGACTTGCTATGGTCAGCAGGGATTTGGGGGAAAGAGGGTTCCCTGGAAGTGCAGCAGCACTATCCCATAGCCCCTGGCAGCAAATCCCACAACTGTGGATCTGAGAAGCCCCTTTATCCTAGCTGAAAAGCCTGCCAATGAGTATTACACATTTACTGTTTGTACATTACAACCCCTTTTTTTGTTGCTTTCTCACTGCTTTCAGGGCATAGAGAAACCAGCAGAGAGCTCAGAATGAACCTCTTAATTTCTCAGAAGCATTTGCTACTGAGTGGCATGTCCAATGCTTAAGAATTCTTTTTGACAATGAGAAATTTAGAGATCAAATACGTCCTAGAATGTCAGTTTATTTAAACTGTATAATCATCAGGTATATAGTAAGATGGAATAAGAAAGAGTTATTCAGAAAAGAAATGCAGCAGTGAATTAGTTAGGAGGTAGCATCACTTCTTATTTCTTTCTTTAATCCTACCGTAATAATGAGTATATTCTTTTAAATAAACTAATAATAACCAAAGCTAGATGTATTTTTAAATACCTAACTGGAGCAAATGGCAAGAACTGACCATGTAATGACATCCTTTCTGGATTACAGTGCAGAAGAGTTAAATACATGCAGTAGGAAAACACCTGCCCCTGTGGAAAATGCACGACTTTATCAGCATGCATGTTAGCTGAAGGTTCTTGCTTCTGAAGAGACTAGGGAGACAACTGTCACGTCCCTTTAGAAACAGTGTTTTCCATGTGCATTGTAGTGTCCATGATGCACCAGCAAGCAGCAACGTCACATTACAACTCGGCGCAAGGAGGGAGCCAGCACTACCAGGGGCAATCCTCCATTGCCATGATGAGTCAGAGCAACCAAGGCAACAGCATGATGGGCCAGCGGCCGATGGGCCCCTACAGAGCCTCCCAGCAAGGTAAACTCTATTACTGGGTTATTGGTAGAGTAATTATTACACTGATGATATTCATTGCATCCTGTGGGGTAGGCAAGGCACCAGAATTTCCAGGTCACATTTCTGCACAGGGAATGCCATGCAGGAACATAGGAAATCTCAGATGATGGAAGTATGATGCCAATCAGATGAACTTTAATCTATTTTCAAGATGTATCTATTTAATTATTTCAGGTCTTTAGAAAACATAATTCTGTCTAAAAGGGATCATATATCTCTAAAGAAAAGATGAACAATTTGATATACAGCTCCCTCCAGCCACTGGGAATCTTGTCAGTTCTTTCAAATGGTATTGGATCAGCCGTAACGTGGCATATTAACAAGGACACATTTCTGCAAAGAAGACATAGTTTGCCAGCAATTAGTACGAAAAATTAGGCCAAGGAAAGGAAAACCCCAGAGGATAACTGCCATGCTCTAGGACCTCTCTGGAAAAAGTTCTAAGAGGTAATAAAGCTGCTAGACTGATTCTAACATAAAGTGAATTTTGCTAAGAAACAAATTAATACGTTAATTCAAATCTGTTTAATCCTGACTGTTTTCTTGAGCATGGAATACATTCCTGTGCTTTCTAATAACAACAATGAGTAGATGAAATGTAGCCATTCCTATTGCCACAGAAGTGAGTGGGTTTAGGATGTGGTACTGACTGTTGCGTGACTTCAATTTCAAGCAGCTTTTTTGGCAAATACAAATTCATTTCTTTTTTCTAATGAGCTTTAACATCTTTACAACTGCTCTGCACATACACTGCTTGTTCACTTCTCCAGTTGTAAACATTGTTTTCTTTATTAAGAGTAGAAAAGAAGAGATAAGATAGACAAAAACATCCCCTAGGCGTCCCCCGGCTCACTCAGTTTGCTCTCTGTGTCTTTGCCTTGCAGGTTCCTCGCAGCAGTACATGGGTCAGGAAGAATATTACAGTGAACAGTACAGCCATGGACAAGGCTCATCAGAACCTATGAATCAGCAATACTACCCAGATGGTAACTCCTCTGAGCTGTAGTACCATGACTGCCACATCCTAGGACGTGGCAAGCCCATTATGATTCATTCCCAAGTGAAATGCTAGAAAATTCTAATCCCAGAGCATGGCAGCCTGGTGCATAACCACACACACCTGCTATCCCAGCTGCTTCAGAAGCAGCACGAAGCCAAGTCTGGATTAGTAAATGCAAGAGTAAATAGTAAACCCATAGATGTGACTTTCCTTCTGACACATTTGACCTCCTACCTATAAGTCTCTATTTCTTCTCAGCCTCATCCTTGTGCAGCTTTATGATACATCATTCAACTATATATATATATATATATAGTTCTATTAACAGTGTGTCTCATAAATCTTTGCAATTCTTTCTAGGACACGGTGATTATGCCTATCAGCAGTCATCCTATACTGAGCAGAGCTATGACAGGTCATTTGATGACTCTACACAACACTATTATGAAGGAGGTAGGAAAATACATTGCCAATCTTTGTAGAGCAATCTCTAATCCCCTAACATCCTAGTGAAATGTTTGTGAAAATGTAAAATAGAACCTGCAATTTCTACATCTCTAACTGCTGTTCCTTAAGGAGTGTCCAGGAAATGGAATTTAGCTATATATGGCATTTTTTATACCAAGACTACATCAGACTGTGTCCACACATTGGTACCTGTGTTGTGGGGCAGTCACGCTGTGCAGCTGTGTGGGATCACCAAAACTTGTGTGTAGCTTCATATTCATTAGAAAAATGATCCTTGTTTGTAGCTGAGCAGGGTGGAATTAGAGCAATGGATACTGACCTTTTCTTGCAGTAAAGACTTCCAGGATATCGGTATCCTTCTCCTTTACATAAAAGTTTAACAAACATTTTATATAACGTGAATAAAAATGGTTGTATTAAAGTAAATAGTTATGCTGACAAAGTGCAGTTAGAAATGGGGTCAGAACTGGAAAAAACTGGCAGTCAGAAATGGAAAATTCTCTGGAGTAAGAAAGCCCAGGGGTTAATTCCAACCAACTGGTTTTAATCTTACTTAATTCACCTTACAAATGGTGAGGAAGAAATGGGTTAGATGAAACTAGTCTCTGAAATCAATACTATGAGTTTACAATTTTACCACTAAAACCTCTCAACAGTAGTACATCATAAATTCAGGGATACTGTTAAGGTATCTGAACTCTAAATTAGCTGCAAAATGTTATCTTAATTATGATACAGTGAGTAGGCAGTTAGGAAAAGCAGGGTCGTCTGTGTAGTCTCTGTGCATTTTGTTGTTTCAGGATATTGCAAATGGAGTTTTTATCAAAGGTATTTTAAAACATACCAGTAACAATTTTATAAGTGGTCTTTAGGGGTATGGGAATAAACATCAGTACCTAGGAGAAAATGGTGGGAGGGCTTCTTGAGAAACCAGCTCTTTACCTTGACTTCCTTATTTTTGGGACTCTGTGGTTTACTTCTGGGGTAAAAGAAGTCCTTTGAGAAACAGGTTCTTTGTTTATATAGCGGTATATACAAACACCTCTCTCCCGTTCAAATTAACTAAAACTCACTGAAGAAATAAACATCCTGCTTGGAAAAATGCAGTCAGCTCTTTCAGAAGAGTATCTGAGTTCCAGACCAAGGCTACTTCTGCCTTTGTCCTCCTCGTGACTCACATGTACAGTGAAACACCCGCCTCACCTATAACCCACCCCTTTCAATGTTTCCCTCTTTAGGAAATTCCCAGTACAGCCAGCAGCAGGCAGGATACCAACAGGGAGCTGCACAACAGCAAACATACTCCCAGCAGCAATACCCAAACCAACAAAGTTACCCAGGACAGCAGCAAGGATACGGTAAGCAGTCACTGACAGCCCAACTGTTTGCAGTACTTCAACCTGACATGTCCTAAACTTAACATATGCTGAAAACTATTTCCTTGATTAACCTTGGATATTGCGTGTGAAGGGATTCTGGGCAATAACATACCTTAGTATAGCACTGCATTCCATGAATCCATCCTGAATCCCTCTCTTTTGAAAGAAAGTTAGAAAATACAGGCTTGCCTCGTGTTGTGTTCCTGGCAAGCAAGGGCAGGAGGACACTGCCTGGATTCTCAGGCCTCCTGAACATCTCAGTTCTGCAGCTGACAGGAAAAAATAACACCAACAGTCTGGAGAGCCACTACCCCCTCCCTTAGAATCATTCTTGCAGCATCAAAGGGGTTTTATTCCTTAGTGAAGGGCTGAGGTGAAAGGAGAAGAGAGCCTTGAGCATGCAGTGAACACTGGTGTGGGGCCTTCAAACCCTCCAAGTCACCAGTGGCAGAGTTCCCCACTGTCATCAAAAGGATCTGAGTTTGATATCTTTGAGCTTTCTGATCAGTTAGAGGCATCTTGTGTGTATCCTCCGTGTTCATGAGAAAGAAGACATCAGCTTATTTAGTGCAGTATAACCAAATATAAACATCAGGCCATCCAGTATAAAACCAGGGTCCAGAGAGATGAGAAGAATCCAAATCCCATCTTTGAGGGAGGGGATTTCTGGTGGGTCTCCCAGATGTGATGGGACTTGACTGTGAACAGGCAATGCTCATCAAACTGGGACTAGATCATTATTATTACTAACACTTTCTAGCGTAGAGCCAGAGGGGAGGTCTAGGCAAAAGCTACTCACAGTTCATACTCCAGAGCTTGCTTTGTTACCATCATTTGTTACGTTATGTTAAGCACAAGAACTCCCCCTCAAGCCTTAGTAGCAGCTTTTACTGTCTTCTCAGGTCCTGCACAAGGAGCCTCTTCACAGTATTCCAGCTACCAACAGGGACAGGGGCAGCAATACGGGAGTTACAGAGCTTCCCAGACCGGCCCATCCGCTCAGCAACAGAGGCCTTATGGCTATGAGCAGGTAAATCTTCTAAATCTGCTACGAAATAGCAGCTGTAGCTGTTAGCTCCACTATAAACCTATCTGATAATTTGGTACAGGCATATTGGTGATACTTCAGTGGGTCTTTCAAAATTCATAGACCATTTGTAAACCTTTGATATATTATTCTTCAACTTTTTTATTTCTTTTCTTTATAGGGACAATATGGAAATTACCAGCAATAAAAGAGCACGTTCTGTGTCAGACTCATTTCAGTAGTATCTCCATCTTTTGAACTGGATGTACAGGCAGTTTTGATTAATTGTAATATGTTGGTTACCCCTTAGCACAAAGCAGCGTCTGTATGTGAACAGTGTTCATTTCATGCTGGATATGAAGCAGTGCACTACTGGTAACACGACAATGCTTTAATGGTTTGATATTTGGTGCTGTGTATAGTACTGTATGTTGAGACAATGCAGAAGTTTTTCATTTACCCCCCTCCCTTGCTTCATTCTTGATGTTTCCAAATAGCTTTAGGATCATTTGATCACAGTTGCACCCTGTTCTGGAAAACAGCCAGGTTATTCTGCAGTCTGGCTCAATACGGAGCCATTCAGTCATGTCTCAGAACAGGGAGTATCCTGTGGCAGGTTACTGATCTTTTTCTAACTGAATGCATTGAAGATTACATGCTGGCCTCTGAAATCCATGGCTCTTTACTTCCTAAGTATGAAGGCATGGATACATTCCTTATGTGAAGAGAGTTCTGTACTATATGATAAAATAAAATTAACTGGAACTTCTGTAACACCTGCCCAAGTCTTACAGTTCAGTAATCTGCTAAATCCACATTTCTGTTGTAACACGTACAGACAGAGGATCCAAGCCTGTATTCAAGGAAATGTTAATCACTAGAGGCACCTCTTCTATATCCATGTAAACTAAGGTATTTCTATCATGGAAATTAAAATAGAAGGGAGCTCTGAGATCTGCAGTCTCAGCCTACTAGACATCAATATTGCTTCATATTTTGCTTAGCTGAGAAAAACATCTGGCAAAACTCCAGTCTTAAATATGCCACTCTAAATTCTATAACTCCCGTATCCATTTTCATGCCAAATTTTGCAAGCAGGTGGCTGGCATCCTTCTTTAGTTCTTATTCTTCCATTGCCCTTGCTCAGATTTTCCAGCAAGTATTATGACCATAAATATTGTCACATGATTTGGTCTGTTCTTACAGTTCACCATCAGGTTTTATTTTCCTCTGATATTTTGACAAAAGTAGTTCAAAAGTAAAAGAAAAAAATCCATCTTTGTTGCAAATAAGCAGCTGAATTCAGCTTTAATTGTGAATCACTATTATGCATACAGAGAGGGGAACTATTAATGGGGTCAACCAGTGAGAGAATACCTATAAAGGGAGAATTTAGGAATAAAGACTAGTGGTATGTAAAAGCCAGTATGGACGATGTGAGTCACTTCTAGGCAGTTTTATATGATCTTATGAAGTGTTGCTAAAAAGCACTTATGAAGTGCTAATATAAGTGCTGAGGAAATACCATGGTCAAAGTTCTCTGATGCAGGAGGCCAGGATGACGACAGTCTGTGAGCAATTTTAATATGCAATTAACTACAAATTTACAATATAGAGTAAATACACCCTCTGTAGGTTGTTCTCCTTTTCTTTGCCTGAACTGGTATGTTTATAGGATTTCAGTTTGCGGTTTGAAAAACCAAGACCACAAGGAAAAGAAGAGATCTCCCAATTCACTGCTTTTTATTTTTCCCTGTAAAGTCTTTAACTGGACAACTGAGGAGTTTACTACTTAATGTTGTCCAAGCACTGCCCATGCTACATTAATAGTTTTAATTACTGATTAAATAGTGGGTCCTCATTTCTCTCATCTTTCCTGCTGGTGTTTTCATACAAATAGCAAGGAACAACATGGAAGATTGCTTTCTTTACTATGTTAATATTACAGGTAGCCAGAAGAATGCAATATTGCTCTTTGCCAGCTTGGAAATATGCCTTTTATGTGGTTTTTTGAAAGTGCTGAAATACTGTTGAGAGAATATGAACACCACTTCAAATGAAACAGCAACATTACATCAATCTGAAATGTCTTACATTAAGAACACCGTGAATGTTGTGTATATAATGTATTTGAAAGAGCACTTTGGAAATAGTTTGTACATTTATTTCCTAATTTATACATGATTTTTGGTGTTAATATTTTTATTGTTAATAACAAAATGTTTATTTAATGTGTTGTCCATTTTTATGTATTAATGTGGAAACAAAGTGATGCCAGCATTTGGACTTCTTCCATTAATTGTATCATTTTCTGTTTTGTAATACAGAATGCTTGAAAACTGTTTTAGGTTAAATATTATCTGAGAATGAAGTTGGTGGTACTTTTCTTATGGCACAGAGTTTTGAATGGAAGAAACAGATACAGGGAAATTCTTTTGAGCGGCACCTTCTCCCCTCCTTCTCTGGTATAACTTCATGGATGATTGTCATGGTTTAAGCCCAGCCATAAATCACCCACACAATTTGCTCACTCACTCCCCACTCCTTCCTCCCCCTGCTCCCAGAGGGATGGGGAGGAGAACTGAAAGAATGTAACTCGCACGGGTTGATAAGAACAGCACAGTGACTGAGGTATAACACAAACCACTGCTGCTGCCACCAATAATAATAATGATAAGGGAAATAATAAGGGAAGAGAATACAACCGCTCACCACCCACCAACCGACACCCAGCCCGACCCAGCAGTGAGCTCACCCCTCCGAGTGACTGCCCTCAGTTTCTATACTGGCCATGGTGTTCTGTGGTATGGAATACCTCTTTGGTCAGCTTGGGTCGGGTGTCCTGGCTCTGCTTCCTCCCGGCTTCCCCTCCTCCCTGGCAGAGCATGAGGCTCAGAAAGCCCTTGGTCAGAGTAAACATTACTGAACAGCAACTGAAACCATCGGAGTTATCAGTGCTGTTCCCAGGCTGAAAGTCAAAACCACAGCACTGCACCAGCTGCTAAGGAGAAAAATGACTGCTGCTGCTGAACCCAGGACAGACCAGGGCCAAGGCCTTCCAAACTGGCTCACCTTCACACTGGAGGAAAAACTCCTACTGCCTCTTTACCAGCACTGGGATATCTCCTCGATACTTCATGAGCAGATACACTGACATTACATATTGACTTTTTGATATTTTACAAGTAAGGAAAGAGGTTACAGCTTCTCATTAAAGATTCCTTTTACTTGAAGTAGGAGTCTGGGCCACTGGACCCAAGTGACTACATCATCCTCTCCTTCAGCTATGGGTACCCTTAGTCCTACTAGCAGCAAACACAGTCTGAAACACATCCAAGCAAGCAACCAGCCTTTCCTCCAAGCAGCAGAAGTTTCCCCACACACAGAAGCCTCTCTGCCCCCAGAGCCCACATCCTGGCCATTTCCCAATAGAACTGGGCTAACGACTTGTTCCCAGGTGCTGCAGGCAGGAAGCTCATTCCTGCTCTGTGCTGTCTACTGAGCTGCTTTTTATCTCTTGAAGTATTTATAAACTGGCAGTGACACATTCACTGGGAATATCAGCCTTCATAGGAGCCATATGCCACTTTAGAGGACAAAATATGATCTCCAGGGAAAAAACTCCCAACCAACTTCACGCAATTTCTAATCATCCTTATTCATCTAAGCTATGTATTTATTGCTTCCCATTCATCTCTAGTTTTAATGACTCAGATGGTGATTTCTTGCTTACATTGAATCAGTCCCAAGCCTATCATCACACAGCTATAGATTTACTCATCTTACTGCAAGATTTTGACTCAATTTTTTTCAGCTGTACAGCTGGTTCCAGATTGCCAACATCACCAAGCCAACACAACAGAAGCAGCAAGGCAATGAAAGCATATGATCTGTATTTCACAATGAAATCTGTAAAGACTCCCTCACCCACCTTAATATTTACCACTAAATCAATAGCAAAACTTACAAGGGTTTCATCAGGTGATGGTTTAAAAACTCACAGGACCAATTAAAAACATTTTGCATCTCTGCCAAAGACTGTGATTAAATTAATGTTCCAAATTAACTCATTACTGACATGCAAAATAATCCCATTTGCTGAAGCATGCCCAATAATAGTTAATCTTCCCTTTCACTCTATGGGTTTTGACTTTTATTGTTGTAAATAACATCTATTCATAAGTTGTGCTTTCCATAGCTGAGCACAGTTTGCTGTTTATGACCAGACTTAATCATTTCTTCAATTCTATGGCATACATGGAGATATTTGCTGAGGAGCAGGGACAGGGGATTTAAAATGATCAGACAATGTGCTGCAAACTAAGGAAGCGCAGCCCCAGGGGATGCTCAGTGGCTGCTCTGGTCTCAGTTATTCTCCTTGACATGAGAGTGCGTCTGACCTTACTAAGTAGATACTTCGGGAAAGTCCACATTCAAGTAGCAAGCTCATGTCACTCCAGAAAGAGACAAATTCATCTGGGTTTGTACATTTAATTCCTCTTGGTAACACATACTGAATTTTTCTTGGGTATTCTGGCTTCAGAGGGTTATCAGTGTTGATTCTATCATGGCTGATAAACACCATATGGATCAAGTGCAATCCACTCGTTGCTTTAGGAACAGGAAAGCCTCCCAGAACTGAGATAAATCCATTTCCCAGTCCTGTGAAGGGTGTTTGTACTCAAGGCACTGGTTCAGTTAAAATGAGATTAAAGCAAGCATGGGGAGATGGGGTTGTTCATCTGCAAGATGGAATGTTTTCCTGGCAACTGAAGAACTTTACCCAACTCACACAAAGGATGATCCTTGCATCTTTTAGCGTGCTTTTAAAAAGCATCCCTGTGGTTCAGCAATACAGAGGATGCTGCTGTTGCCAGGAGCGGCATCAGGACCAGGCCAGATCTACTCATAAGCAATTCTGACAGGAACAGCATTGCCTTGCACACAAAGAAACATTTCAGGAATGAGAAACAGGCCCAAAGAGCAGCCAGCTGACCACATACCCAATGCTGCACTCCCCATCAGTGCTGCAAGGACAGCTTAAGTGCAGGGGAGGAGGTACCAAGCAGAAGATGGAGACAGGAATATCCTGGACCATTCCGATACTGCAGACTGTTTTCACACAAGTAGTACCACCAGTGTCTGATGCAAGGAAGAGAACAGTATAAACTGGCTTTAAACTATCACATGAGCAAGGACACATTTATAATTAAATAAATTCCAAATAGCAAAGCTCAGAGCTCTCAAATCCTTTGTATTTTTTCCAAGCACTTTCCATTCACTGGAGAATTAATGCAAGAAATCAGGAAGGTGGTTTGGATAATTTTTAATTAACTGCTTGAAAATGCTTTGAAGATAAATCTAGCCAGATTTTCTGAGTTTACTTATTTGCTCCAGCTTATCTGTGCAAATACAACTGACTGGAGCTGCCTTAGACTATCTTTAAAAACTTGCAGTGCCAATGCACAAAGCAGACTTAACTCAGCCACTAGACTTTGCCATAGCAAAGATTAACCAGACAAAAGGTTCTTTTATGCTATAATAACTAACTCTCTCCCTAAAGTCACTCTTGCTTTAATATCTTATTCCTACCCACAAGTTTGATCAATGATGAGAAGGTTTTCGTGCTGGCCATGGAGCTAGGTGTCTCTTCAAACACAGATACACCACCAGCATGTTACCAAGCTCTAGCTGTGCCCATAGCACACCATTGGTTTCCATCATTTGGATTCTTTTCAAGTCATTGAAGGGTGTTCAGTACTCAGGATAATGTTTCTGCATGAGGCATTAGTCAGCTTTTCCCAGTGATTACCAATTAGTTCCTATGCTATCCCTTCTTTGGCTCTATGCAGAAGATGCAAATTCAAGCAAATCCTTTACAATATAAGAAATGAAACAAAATGAGCAAAACCCAAATAATGTAAGACACGATTATGTGCTGCTTCTAAAGATAGAAGCAATAAAGATGCAAAAACCCGCAACATCCTGTGTTACACAATGCAAGGACACTGAATACAGGATAAATGTAATAGAATAACGCTGACATCTGCCATGGTTTACAGAAACTCTTTTTCATCCTCCTGTTTTGACCACTATGAAAGTAAAAGCAAACAGGGGAAAACAAAGGAAATGATACCATGAAACTGTGGAAGCCACACCACAAAAAAGTTGATACGGCACAAACAGTGCAAGGCACTTCTGTTGGAAGTGGTGTCTTAATACTACACAGAATTACTGCATCTTCCTCAAACAGAGGGCAACAGTCACTGCTGGAGTAGCAAAGCCTTTCCACTGGCTTTTCTCTTACATCACTGCTGGATAACAGCCTTTTCATTGAGATCTCTACATGTATCACACTCTTGCCAGGTATTAGGAATCTATTTTTCGCTTGATTATAAGAGCAAAAGCAGAAACACAAAATCATGCTAGGTGCCAAAACTATTTATACTCTAACTTGGGCCACTACCCTCCTTTCTACTGTCAGCCACTCAAAAACCATGAAGAAATGTGCACATTTGCACAGCTGTTTTTCCTTAGAACACTTGTCATGCCTGTGCTGCTGCAGACCATGAGAGAGGAGCTGTTAGAAGAGGGTTTCAAATGAACCTTCACTGTTGAAGAACCATTTCTTCATGGGGACTTAATGACTTTTTCCTTTCAAATGGATCACACTGATTAAAATTTGGAGAAGAAACGCAAATCTTAAACCCCCGATTTCTGCTGCAGCATGGGAAGAAATCCATGTGAGGCTCCACAAAGTGCTGTCAAAGGAAAGAGCTAGCAGGGGGCATAGCTTCTACACTGTCTCTTTCACATGTGGACGAAGGTGGCTGGAGGTCAACATCCAAATTACTCAGTACTTCACTTTCTCCTGAGACAAGGTTGACTCCCAATGCCTTTTCTCTGTAGCAAATGTACTTTCTGAGGAAAATCACATACCATGAGCTCATATTGTTCTACCACCCAGTGACAGTCTTTAGCTTGAGTTTTCTATGACAAGTTCTCCAGCTCAACCCTGTGTTAGTGGGCTGCATGCTCACCCATTCCCTCTCAACCCAGGGAATATAGAGCTGAAGGGAGCACATTTAAAGAGTCAAGTTCCTTATCCTCTTATGCTTTTAGCTATCATCAGCATCCTTTGCAGTGGTAGCCATCCTCAGTGGGCACAAGAGCCCATGAAATGGGCAAGAGGAAACACCGCGTCAAGTGCGAGCACGACACACAGGAGAAGTTCAGCTGAGGGAAGAGTATTTTCCACACAAGCCCACTCTTTTCCAGATCAGCAAGTAACAGCTTCCCCAAACAGCCCCTGGAGCACAAGCTCACTGGTGCACACCGCTTAGCCTGGATCTTGTTTAACATTCAGCGATGCTCTCTAATCCTCTTAGGTATTAGTCTTGAGACTCCTGCCAAGCACGGGAACAGCACAGCCTCCCAGGCAGCACTTAAGTGAACTCACTGCTTGCAATGGGCCATTTTGCAAAATACAGTAGAACTCCAGCTGTTCTGTTTCGGTTAACTTCAGATTAGCACCTAGGAAGTTACTATGGCATGCAAACCACAAAGTTAAATAACCCTGATGTCTGCATCTCAGGTGATTCCCTAGGAAGTCATACTGCATTAAGACTGGGATTTGTCTCTCATTTATGTGTTTAAAGTTATGTGCCCGATTTGAGTTAGATATTCCTATTGTCTCTCTGTTGCCTGCAGCAAGATCATCCTATTCAGGTTACCTACAGCCCTCACACCATAGAATCATAGAAAGGTTTGGGTTAGAAGGAATCCTAAAGACCATCCAGCTCCGACTCCCTGCCATGGTCAGGGACACCTTCCATAGAGCAGGGTGCTCCAACCCCTGTGTCCAACCCGGCCTTGAACACTGCCAGGGATGGGGCAGCCACAGCTTCTCTGGGCACCCTGT
>JAOEHX010013741.1:0-13207 GCA_025448015.1 Bolborhynchus lineola
CTGGTCGTGTCCTCTGCAGCAGGCTGAGCAGAGTGATGATCCTTGTAACATGGGGCTCTGAATCATTCCAAGACACCAGAGTTGGTCCCTGTGATTTTCTGCTTTGGGGAGTGCAATGGAAGTTTGAACCAGAAAGTAAAAGCCCGTAAATGTCCATAAATTTCTACTGAAGCTTGAACTAGAAGTAAATGTCCATAAGTTGGTTTACACATCAAAGAATAAAGTTGACATGACTGATGGTCTGCTTTGCACAACAAACCACCGATCTACCAGCATCTTGGATCCCCAGCAGTGAGAGCTGCCAACCCACTGCCTCCTTGAAGTGCTGTCACTGTCTCCAAACAAGCAGATGAAGAAGCAAGAGCCTTTCTAATGAAAGATAAGCAGATGTCTTCTTGCTTAAAAATAGGTCTGCAAGATCAGAGAGGAGGAAAAAAAGCTCTAGAATTTACTTCTTCCTTCCAGACAGGGTTTAAATTCTGATTTTGTTATTGTGCTTCATTCAAATTAACTACACATTTTTTCTTGATTCCACACTTTTAGATCTTATATTCTTGTATTATACAAGTACATGAAGATACTACACACAGATATTTACAGTCAGAATAAACACATAGAGAAAAAACACAGCATAAACAAGCCATGCAACAGATGCATGCAATATTAGAGTATATATGTCAGACTTCAGTTAAGGTTTCACCCTTCCTAATTTTGCTAACATATTGCTAAATGGTTTCCAAACAATAACATATCTGGTTTTGACTCTTTATGGGGAAAAAAAAAAGAAACCCCCCCCACAAAACCCAAACCAAACAAACTGGAGATAAACAAACAAACAAACCGAGGCAAAACAAAGCAAAACACCAACCAAAAAAGCAACAGTGGCTTTGCCTCAGCTTGTCTCAGGGAATGGCCTCTTTGCTTTGAAGAGCTACTGTCCAAGCAGGCTAAAAGATTGAAAACCTTCTCTGGGTTAAATAGAGCAGTAGAGTTTTGGACTATACTGAAACGGCACAGATTTATTCACATGTAAATACCTTCGGGTGTTTGGGGGTCACTGATTACTGAGGTCTTCTGCGATAGCCTCCCCTCTTGGTTTCTCTCAGTTTATATCTTCATTTTGAAATCTGTCAGCCTAACATTTTTTGTGCTGTTCACCAGCTTGCCTGTAGTAATGCAGCAGGCAGAAACAATCAAGCTGCTCAAAACAACCTCCTTAGGTTTTCAGAATAGAGCTGTTAGCCAAAGAAAAGCACAACTTCTTTCTTCCTTTACCCATGTGGTGCTTGATCTTCAGGGGTCAAAACTGTCAGTGCATGATAAGCTGACAGGATACTAAAACGGTGGCCTTCTTTATGAGGGAGGAATTTGTATGACTTTAAGAATTTTTTCTTACCTTAGTTTCTACTATATTTTAAAATAGGCTACATGCCTGCATTTGGCAACAGAAATGTGGGAGAAAGAGGCGGGGGGAGGAATGAAACCATTAACAAGACAGCCCAAGACAGCCCCTTGTTGTAAGCCTTCCTACTTTGATACATGCTCATATTTTCCAGAGTACAGCACATTGAAGCTCATTGTTTTGGCTGCTCTTGATCCTGGTTCTTGGTTCCCATCCTGGCTTCTGGAATATCAGGAAGAGTTCATCCCCTGGCAAGCTCACAGGCACAGCTCAGGGGAGCTCACCAGCATCATATGCTCTCCAAAAAGCCAATCCTCTGCTGGGCACTCAGGGAGAATTGGGAACAATTAAAGAATGTAATAAAAAGAGGTGGGGAGGGCAGGAGCCAAACCAAATACATTGTTTCCCAGAACTATATGACAAAGTTCTGTAAAATTTCTGAGGATTTCTCATCTTTAATACCTAGAACAGATTTTTTCTAATTGTCTGCTGGCGCTCAGTGGATAAATAGCAGCCGTTGTCTGCTTGTTGGCCTTTTCTTCTCTCTTTCAGATCTGTCTACTTACCTAATTCTCTCTGTGGTCTGTTAACTCTGAAACCTACTGTTGCCATCCAGGTCCACCTAGAGTGCTGTGTCCTGGGGGGGGACACTGCACTTTGAGAAGAGCAAACACTGACAAAGAAGGTCTAGTAGGCCACCACAAGTTATGTCTTCTGATGAAAGTTTGAACTGTCTGTAATTGAGGGGGATATATGATAATTACCTTCAAGAATGTAAAAGACTACTGTGAGGGAAAGACCATGCAGTCACAGAACCACAGAACTGCTGAGATTGGCAGGGACCTCTGGAGATTGTCTAATCCAGGCACCTGTTACAACTATGGTCAGCTAAAGCAGGCTGCTCTAGAGCCATGTCCTGTTGGGTTTTGAATACCTCCAAGATGGTGTAGACAACACAATCTCTTTGTGAAACCTATTCCAGTGTTCAATCACCTTCCAAATGGTTTTGTTCTTATACGTATAAATGGAATTTCCTGTATTTCAGTTTGTTCCCATTTCCTCTTGTCACCAGGCACTACTGAGAAGAGTCTCTCTTTGTCTTCTTTATTCCTTCTCATCAGGTATTTATACACAAGGAAAAGATCCCTCTGAGCTTTTTCTTCTCTAGGTTGAACAGATCTATTGCTCTCAGCCTGTCCTTGTATATCAGATGTTCCCATCTCTTAATCATCTTTGTGGCTCATCACTGGACTTGCTCTAGGAACTCCACATCTCTTTTACTGGGAAGCCCAGGCCTGGATGGAGCACTCCAGGTATGTCTCACCAGGGCTGAGCAGAGGGGAAGGATCGCCTCCTGAGACCTGCTGCCAGTGCTTTTCCTAATGCAAACCACAAGGCTTTTGGCTTTTATTTTTCTGCAAAGTCACATTTCTGGCTCAAGGTCAACTTGGTGTTCACCAAGACTCACAGATCCTTTTCTGCCAAGCTGCTTTCCATTCAATCAGCCCCCAGCCTATACTGAGTCATGGGACTACTACTTCCCAAGAGCAGGATTCTGCTCTATCTTTTATCGAAGATTCCCGCCAGCCCATTTCTCCAGTCTGTTGAGCTCCCCCTGTATGACAGCACAACATGCTGATGCATCAGCTGCTTCTTTCAGTTTTGTGACATCTTCAGACTTGCTGAGACACTCTGTCCCAGCATCGACGTGATTAATGATAACGTTAAACAGTTTAGGCCCTTGCATTTGGCCCTGGGGCTCACCGCTGACAAATGGCCTCCAAGTGTACTTCAGGCTCCTGCACAGTTTGGGCCTGGAGCAAGCAGTGCTGCTTCTCCCCGCATCTCTGACCCCTTTCAGCCCGTTGACAGCGTCCCGCAGCTCAGCCACCCGCTGCCTCCACCGGGGCGCACCGAGTGTGGCCCCGCCCATCGCGCACCCTCCCCTCAGCAGAGCAGTGCAGGCACTCCCTGCACCCCGAGCTCTGCACCGCATCCTCCCCTCTCATCAGCTCTGTCTGGGTGCCTACGCTGGCCACCTCCCGGCACTCAGAGCAGAGCTCCCAGACCAAGCCCTGGTTGTAAGGCGAGTGCTCACCGTCCCGCTCGCCTGCCCGCACAAACTGCCTCGCCTCGCCCTGGTCGCCCGCACTCCCCGGGGCAGGTTTTTACCCAGTCAGGGCTGGTGCCGCTGCTCCTGGTGCCCCCCCGTGAGTCAGCTGCTCACATCAGCTCCTGGGCAAGTCCTGTGGAGGACTGGAGGCTCCCTCGATGGCTCTCTCCGCTCTGAGTTGAGGCTGCTGGATGCTGAGCTTCCCCCCATCAGGTGTTGAAGGCGTCCTCTCTCGAGCTACTCACCTCAGCAATTATAAGCAAACCCAAAGCACAGACGCATAACTGAATGTGGTGAAAGCAAACACATCTCTACTCCACAGTCCAGCTGGCTTCCATATATCCATTCATACCTGTCATTTACCTCCTTCCCATGCTTGCAGGACAGGGGTCTCTTCTTTGAATTTAATGGATTTTCCAGACTATGACTATGGCATGGTTTCTGCACCAGCCTGCTGGAAGGTGTCTCCACATAGCCAGTAGTCTCCTTTTACTTTGTAGTAGCTTTCCTTGACATGTGTGTTTCACACAACTCCCCAGGGCTCACCTTCTTATTCCTTTAAATTTGAAGAGTAAGATAAGCAAAGAAGATACAGGGCTGACTTCCCTCACTGAGTCCTCTCTGAGGTAAACGCGCATCTGGGCAGCCTCTGATCAGGCCAACAGGTTGTGAAAAGAGGAAAAGAAGAGACATTGCCAAATTAAAAAACATAGGCAATCATGTTCTTCAGGTTGTTACACGACTTCTTCTTAAAAGGTGAAACATGCAGTTACGTGTGCTGATATGGATGTACACCAGTGGGGTGGTGGTGCAGGAGCAGATGGTACCAAGCCCCAGTCCAGAGGCTTTGTGCAAGCTGAGACTTGCATGTTTAGGGCTTTAGTTCGCCGTGTGACAAGAAAGGGTGGCAGAATCTGTTAAGAGAGTCTGAATCAGAAATGATTCATAACTTGTGAGGTACTCAGATATCTCATATGAGAGACATAAAATGACTTGAAAAGAAACTAAGTTCCACGCACTTTTAAGGCCAGAAGAGACCATTATAGTAATTCAGTCAGACTTCTCCCGTAGCATAGACCTCAGCACCTCACTGAAATAATTCCTACTTCAAAACAAGAGCAACAATCAAACTAGAGCACATATTTCAAGAGAAACTGCCTGCCCAGCTTGAACTTAGAGGGAGAATGTAGTGGGAGAATCCACCACTGCCCTTGGTAAGTTGTTCCTTCTCTATTAAATATACATTTCTTGCTCTTATTTGTCTTGGCTTGGGTCTTGAACATCTGACTTATTTCATGTTGGTATGCTGGCTAGAGGGGCACACTGTTACCCTAACCCTTTTCCCTGGTCTTGGGACTCTGAACGTCACTAGAGGCACTACATAGATTTTTCATTTATTAAGCTAACTCATGCCTTTGAGCCCTAAAGCCATGGGTGAACAGGAGAACTGTGAGTGCTCTCTAACTCTTGGTTCTGAGCAAGAGCCTGGACTGTGACCTGAATTCGCATGGAGATGCACACAGCCTGCCACTGCCACCACTCTGTGTTCTGCTTCTGCATTGGAAAAGCCCAGGTGAACAGACTGGGCAGAAAGCCTCTTCACGTGTCTCCCCAAGGGAGATGGGAAAGGGACGAGGACACTACTACATACTGCAGGATGTGTACCCAAGGTGGGCTGGGTGAATGCGCAGAATATCCCACCCTAACAAATGTTCAGCAACCTGTAAACACTTTTTGAGGCTCATCTCTGAACCCTCTCTGGGATTTCAGCCTTGCCCTGTAGACCTCAGCTCCAGATGTACTGTCCCAAGGCCAATCATGCTGCTGCTGAGCACAGTGGTAATGAAACTTCCTGAGGTAAAATGACAAGCAAATGTTCTGCAGTGTTCTCTCCAGATTTGATTTTGATTTCATTTGAATGGTTCTATGCCTAATTGCTTGCCTATAGTGAAAACTTAATGTGTTGATTTTCCAAGGGCTACAGAGCAGCACTTGGAGAACAATCAGTCAGATGTTTTGTCACATCCCAGGCAGCCCTAGCAGCATTTGCCTGAAATGAAATGTAACATCTCTACACTGCAGGCAATGTTTTTGCTGATAACACTTCTGCATATCTTGCTAAACAAAAATAGATCACTCATATTTTGGTTTAGACATCAGTTAAAAGCAAAACCAGAACCCCACTTGCATTAAGATGGTACAATACCAAACTGGAAGCTGAAGCTGCCCTCCACATTTGACTGTGGTTGCATCAGGTCCCAGACTTGATCCTGAGCCATCTGCTAATTGCTGCGGTTTTGCAATCATGTATCAGAAAGCTAATTTAGTTTGGAAGAAGCTGTTGGAACATGGATTCATCCTTGGAAATTGCATAGCGTCTCTGTTAATGGGTACTGCAGATTGCAGCCTGCTTTGCCACTGAATAAACTCAGATAGTGTCCTGTCTTTTAAAGACTTCTGACACCCTGGGGTGTTGAGTAGTTTTGGAGAATGCTGCAACCTAAGGGAAGACCTGAGGCTATCTGTCCTTAATACTGAACTCAAGGGTTGCAGAGACACTGAATATGTGGGCATGATGAGCAAGCTCCCAGAGCAACATATCCCCAGAGTATGCCAGCTTTGTCAGGCAGTTATGGGCCACACAGTGCATGAGATGCAGGTAGGCCATGCTCTGGCATGATCTGAAGGTTCTTTTGTCCTGCAGCTGCAAAAGCCTGAAGTACAGCAGTGCTCTGCACCCCAAACCACTGCTAGGCACACTAAGAAAAGGAAGAGCCTAAATGCAGAGCATGTTCAGACCAGATGGAATGTTCAGGTTGCTGAAAGCCTGCACATGTCCCTTTCAATGCAGTGGCAGTAACAGCACAAAACATTCCTGGTGCTGCTGTACCAGCCTCCTCAGGGGCCTTTGTCGCAGACACAGGATTGTCATGGGTATTAGAAACAACAGACTAAACAAAACATGATGGAAGGATATGCACTGATGTGTCATCAAATTCTGTGGTTATAACCAATGTTCTGTGGAGCATTCTCATAAAATAGGTCCTCTCCTTACATGGTCACGTTCACCTCAGACTAATATTTCTACAAGGCTTTCCTGACTCTGAGACTTAACTTGTCTCAGGATGTGGTTGGGATGCAACCCAATCTGATGTTCTTTCTTGGAGCAGGTCACTGTGCTCTTTATTTGCTACCCATGTTGGTAGGTAATCGCCTGAAGGATAAAGTATCAGCATAAAGTATCTCAGCGAAGGATGCTAAGATATTCATGTGCACAAAGATGTATTAGCAGGGTCCATAGCTGCAGGGATAGTTAAGTTCTCACTGTGAAAGTTACTTTTTGAGAAAATAAAAACAGGAGAAAAAGGAAAAGGAAAAGGAAAAGGAAAAGGAAAAGGAAAAGGAAAAGGAAAAGGAAAAGGAAAAGGAAAAGGAAAAGGAAAGAAGGAAAAGGAAAAAGAAGGAAATTGAAAGAGAAAGGGAAAAGGAAAAGCAAAGGGAAAAGGAAAAGGAAATGGAAAAGGGAAGGGAAAGGGCAAATAGAAAAGAGAAAAAGGAGAAGGGAAAAGGGAAAACTCAACGCAGTGCCTACAGAGGAAAAGACGTCCGATTTACCCCATGTACATGCTGGGCATAAGCAGGAGGCAGCTCCCAGCTTGGTGACACAGAGGATTGTTTGGCAGATGTGGTCTGAGACTACTGCTGTTTAGTCTGATGTAGTTGCTATGGAAGTCCGTCAGCTGAGGAAATGGTGGGCTGTGTCCAGCATCCTCTGCATCCACACCCATGATGTAGAAGGCTCCCATTCCTCACAAGGGTTATGAAGAGGGGTACTTGAACTGGATGGCAGGATCTCTGGTCTTGGGTCAGGTTTTCTAAAGGCCATGATGACAGTCCCTCCTTCGCAGAACAGGAACAATTTAGTGTCAGATTCCTGATGAATAGGTGGGTCTGGCTGAACACGTGCATGTAAGCCATGTTTAGCTGGGTTATCTTGTCCCTATTCTGGCCAAAAGGTTTGCGGAAGCCTCATCTCCCTTTCCTTCAGTATAAAATCTGCTGATTTAAGTAGTGAGATATTACACCATTCTTGTTTAACTCAGTCCCTCTTAGGTTACAATCAAAATAGCCATGTTGATTGCTCCCATAATCCTACTGTGACCAAGAGCAGTTATCTCATGTAGTTAAAAATTAGATAAATAAATGGCTAAAAGCAGCTCCTTCTAGTGAGGTTTTGGTTTTGTTTTGTTTTTTTTTTTTTTTTTTTTTTGAGGATGATGGTGAATTAAAAGTGGTTTGAGGACTGGTGTGAGAGTAACAAGGTTACTTGAATAGAAGTTGTGCTGGAGGGCAGTGCAGGAGAACGTACCGAAGTGTCACACTCTGTATCACTTCCTGTTATCTGGCCCATGCCACTCTCAAACAGTGCCTAGGAATTGCTTCATTAAATGCTACCTGGCACAAACCAAAAGATGATGGATGTAATTCAACAGTAGAGGCAAATGTGCTCTGGAACCTAGGCATATGCCCTCATCTCATTGAGGTTTCTCAGGCAGTGGTATACCTAGAGAAGCTATTTTTCATTTCCCTACAGATATTTTTCTCCCTCCCACTGATCTCAGATTCATCCAGACACTCAAGGTAAGCACACATATATTTTTGTAGGCCTTGAGCAAACCATGTTTCCCACCATCATTTGAGAAGTCTATGGCAGAGAAACTAAGCATCAATCTGGCTGCTGTAGTAGGGCCGTTCATGTGGGTAGAGCAAGGCATCAGAAACAGTCAAGGTGGGACCTGTGCTCATCCTGCAGCCTCCTCAGGGCAGGGGTCTTTGTTTTCTTCATTTGTCTGCAAAGCGCATAGCTGTGGGCTTGTGTAAATAATGCATAGCATGCACAGCCGTATTTTCTACACATCCCTGCCCACACAGATGGCTTCAGTGGGAAATGTCACTGCTGGTCATTAAAAGACAACAAATTCTTCAATTACCACAATAAATAAGTGGTATATTGTTGGCTTTTACAGTGAGCAGGGTCCTACCTGGGTTTTTTTCTTCACCATGTATGTACCTACAGCAAATTGATTTGATAAAACCCAGTTCCAGACATCACCTTATTTCAAGTTCAGTTACCTAGGAAACTGCAGTGTACTGCTGGGACAAGCTGCCCGCTCCTGCTCTTGCTGGAGCTATTACACACATCAGCTCTTCCTTCGGGAAGAGCAGAATGCTGCTGGTGCAGAATTCTAGCCTTTTCATGCAGATACAGGCTGTGCATGCGTGCAAAGAGAAGCACACAGTTACAAATGCTCATGGGAGGAAGACACACGTACTATCCACACTTATATCTGTGTACTAAAAATTGCTCATTTAACTATGAGACTACATGTAGCTATTGTAGTTAGCTATAGCATATGAATGTGTAGATGCATGCTCTAGCTGTGTGTACTAATGCATGTGTACAAGGAGTGGCTGGTGTGTACGTGTGTTCTTCTACATGTAGGTGCTGCTTCTTATGAAATGACCCAAGTTATCAGGGATTCCACAAAATAGGAAATTTTTTTTGAGGGTTTGAGTCAATTTGCTCTTTTTTTCTTCAGAGAAATTTTGCCAGATTACCTTAATGCATCCACGACAATCATGTGCCTCTCAGGTGTGAGATACTTGGTTGCACAGTGGCCTTGGGACATGGGAGGCTCAGGTACCGGGCTGATGGTGGAAGTATAGCGATGAACAGCTGGATATGGGAATCCTGATTCCTTCCTTGCACTAGGACCTGGAAGCTACACCTCATCAGGGGGATGCAAACACATACATAATTAACTCTTCTGCTCTTGTTTAGCACAGGTAACACTGACTGAGGCTAATTCTAATTTGGTACACAGCCCTGTCAACAGGAATCACCCTTTTCCCCATGTTGTCATTCCGCAGTTTTCCAGAGATAATGGATGGTTTTAATGTTTTCTTTTACAGGGTTGTGAAGCCAAATATGCATCTCACAGATGGGAAAATAAAATCTACTGTGAATATATCTCTGGTTAGTTTGCTCTGTGTCATAACTTATATAGCCATCTGCAGATATCAATTGCCCCTTACAGAGGCTTTCACCAACTACAAATATTGTGGCTGGTCTGGTAGAGAGGAAGAGTATCTTGAGGAAGTGGTAATGTTTGGAAAGGTTGTCCTGAGTTGTCATGAGTTGCTGTCTGAGGCACACGGTCTATTCTGGTGGATTTTGAGACACAATATACATCTTGCATTAATTGCAGAAGATAATGATTGCCTGTTTCTTTCGCTATCATGTATGGAAACTCAGTGAGTAACAGAGATAATAAACTCACCCGATGAACAAGAGGTGAAATCCTTCTGCCCCAATCCCCCATTTCCATAACCTGCATCTCTGGGGTAAAGATCAGCAGAATAACCCCAGTTTCTGGACTAGAGCAGTGGCCTATAAACACCCACCTGCAGGAAACAGGGCTGTGTCTGTCTTTCCCTCCAAAATCTGCTTCTCCTTCTGACCTATTGGCTAGAAACTTAGCTCCCCATCAGAGATGTTAGTGTAGCAAGCATCAAAACTGTCCAACTCTGCTATATTGCTAGTCAAAAAATTACCAGTGAGGTCTAACTGTGCAGCAGGAAGACCCCAAACAGTATGAGTCACACCTTGTTCAATATTTATATTTGATATATATATACAGAATGTACATAGCACACTTTCTAATCCATTCCATTGTGTTCTCAGTAATTGACTACAAAACATGGTTTTCATCACAAAGTATCCTGACCAGGCATTTGTCAGGTGCATGCTTGCCATGTTGAAGCTGTTAGGGCTGTTGACCTATTCTGCATTTCTGGATAGATAGCTCCAAAGATAGTCAGGTCAGGTAGATACTTGAAAATACAGCTGAGTGACTGCAAAAACCTTTATTTTCATCAACCTGTCATCACTGGCTTGACTGACATTTATATGGCATTGCTCAGCCTAGTATAGAGTCCTGTAGTTTCTTGTAGTTCCCTCATTACTGTTGCATATAGTTATTGTAACAAATTGCCTCACATCTGCAATGTATACTACATGCACCTATGTGTTTATACATGAACACATACATACAAAGACCTCTATATACATACTTACACCCAAACATTTTCCCTCAGAGGAACCTCGATATATGTTTCAAACTCATAAACACCTAATGTGAAAATTATAGACATGGCTTTTCTTTCATCTGCTGCCTCCACAATGAAGTAGGACATTTTTAACAGCACTGAATGATGCTGGGGAGTGAGCAACAGCCTATCCAGATCAAAATCTCTGCAATATATCTTTCATTTCCTAGGGCAACAATTCATGCAGCTTGGGACCTACTTTTATGAATAGATGTTCAGAGAAGGGATTTGGCTGTAGCAGTTCTATCAGTGCCTGGGACTATTTCCTGGAAACTTTTATATGTGTCAGACATTTCAACTGAGATTATGTGCTACTCTGCATAGCAGCATCTCCAGAAAGGTTTACTTTCCTGGCTACCTATAAGTCACTTATCTTTGATAGTCACATACCTATATCCTGAAAGATAATATGTTTGCTTGGATGCATTTCTCATTTGAAATGCTGAAAATGATGAATAGAGAAGCTTTGGCAACAGCCAAACTTGTTATAATTGTCTGAGCTGTAAAAGCTGCTGGGGCCTCACAGAGATAGTGGCAGCAGATCCATCTGCGCCTTGTGTTACCCTGCTTTCCCAACATCCCCAAAGCTTCACTCCTTTTTTGACAACATTACAAAAGCAGTGTAGAAAGGGAGAGAAACAGAGAGAGAGTGAAACATTTACTTGGAGAACTGATTCAATGCATGGAGGATGCTAAAAAGACAGGCGACTGGCCAGGGAGCTGAAGCATAGGAATGCTTTTTGCTCTCCAGCTGATATTTTTCATGTCCTGTACCATACAAAATGTTGTCCTGCACATCTTCTGTAAGGAAATCTATTCAGGCAATAGAAAAAGGCCCCAAACTGCAGCAGCTCCCATATCCACAGATCTATTGACTTTTATCATGAGCATAAAGAGAAAGTGGAGAATTCATCCCTTCCCTTCAGCTGTGGTCAGAATTGGCTCCTTGAGCCACTGGTTGTCTCTAAATCTCTGGTCAGTGATCCAGCCTCACCATAAGCAGAGACTTGGGCTGCATCCTAAGTCTAGAACTGCTGTTGTTACCTGTGAAATTGTTCCTGACACCTTGAGGTTGCCTGACCCTTTCCACGCTAAACTCGTGTTTTTCACTTCTTTATAACTTAGTCTGAGCACAGTATGTTTCTTTGGAAGATGACCACATGGTGGGCTCACAGGTCCAGAACTGTTTTCCTCATTTTAGGAGTAATGCATTTCAGCTGGAAAAGGAGCCAGGCAAGGACACCAGTGGAAACAGAGTGAGTTGACTGGCTGTCTTCTGAGAGAAGTCTGGATCTGTCTTGTTTAGCCTAGCAACGAAAAAGCTGACAAAAGCTAGAATTTCTATCTGCAAATACCTCAGAAAGCTAAAAGAGTTTCTTAAAAAAGTCAGTTTAGCAGGATAACAAATGGTTTTAAAATGTCTAGGGGTCAGTCTAGGCTGGAAAGGTGGAGGTCTTTCTACTGTCAAAGAGATGAAGTCCTCACACAGAGTTCCATGGATGCTGTGAAGCCAAAATAACCCAATTAGGCTTAAGGTGAAACTTGAGCAATTGATAAATGATCCAGGAGGTCCCTTCCAGGGCTGCATTTCTAGGATGGGAGCTACAATTTGAACACAATATGTGAATACCTAAGTTGTAGATATCTCGTCTTGGGTGTTACAAATCATTTAATTCACAAGCAAGGCCTTACTGCCTCTACTACTTTTCCTGAGCAGTGCTTTGGAAATAAATGTATCATTCCAGTATCTGAAGGGGGCCTATAGGGATGCTGTGGAGGGACTCTTCATTAGGGACTGTAGTGATAGGACAAAGGATAACAGGTTTAAACTTAAACAGGGGAAGTTTAGATTGGATATGAGGAAGAAATTCTTTACTTTAATGGTGGTGAGGCAGTGGAATGGGTTGCCCAGGGGAGTTGTGAATGCTCCATCTCTGGCGGTGCTCCAGGCTGGGTTGGACAGAGCCTTGGGTGGCATGGTTAATGTGAGGTGTCCTTGCCCATGGCAGGGGGGTTGGAACTAGATGATCTTAAGGTCCTTTCCAACTCTAACTATTCTATGACTCTATGATTCTATGATTCCTTTAGTTCTGCTCAAGTGTTACAGTAAGAGTGACAGAAAAATCCAGGAGAAAATTAAATGCTCTTCTGTTTGGTGTTTTGTCATATGCTGCATATTTTGTTTTCACTAAAGAACTATTGAATAATAGAGTCTTTGGACAACATTTTCTTAAAAATAGCATGTCAAGATGTAACTGAAGCCTATATTTAAACTTAAAGATACAGTTTCTAACTTTTCTTTAATTTTCTAACTTTTGAGTGCTTGAGTTTTCAGACTTATGATTCTTTTACGTTAGAGAGGTATTTCACTGTAGCAATACTGAGGTGGCTGCAAGAATGGTCAATCAGATTTTCATCAGTGGTGCTGTGCCACTAAGATAGTAGAAAGTTTGTATAATGGTAGGTAATAAAAGCAAATAATAATAATAAAAAAGTTGTTTTACTAGTCAAATTATAACTGC
>JAOEHX010013741.1:13307-33342 GCA_025448015.1 Bolborhynchus lineola
TAACGTTCTTATTCCTAAAACCAATTATTTTTAAACATGTCATCTACACTAGCTCTCAGTAAGGATTAACTACATGACAGGCTTGAACTTTTAAAAGCAAGTGAGTTTCAAATTATGAAAGAGCAGGGGAAAAGGTGAGACTAATTTTTATCATACAGAAACATGTAAAGTTTTTCAGTTCATCATCATTCAAAGTCTTCTTGCCAGAATTGCAAAGAGAATTATTCCAGTTCTTTTCTTGACTTCCTAAAAAGAAACACTTTGTGGTTGCATGGTGTAGACTAATTTTTAATGAAACGTTTATTGTACAAATAGTTAATTGAAAATTAATCTCCTCCATCTAGCCCATGAATATTTTTCTCTTCATTGCTTTGCAGGCATTTAGATGTATTCGTACTTCACACTTCATGGGCCTACATTAGTTGAATGCTATACTTGTGCTGTCTGACTGGATGGGATCAGCTAGGTGTCTTGCTGATTCTTTGTGATAGTCAATTCAAAGTCTAATTTCAGCAAATATTCATGGAAAATATGTAAAAATATGTTTCACTGTACTCTTTGATATATATACTTCTGGTATATTTCTGAATACTTTCAGAGAACGAATCTCATTCTTTTAACAGTGCCTGAGTCCTGCTAGGTTAAGAGGCATGCTGCTGTTGCACTGCTCCTCTGCAGAAGAGAGGCTTTCATCCTCAGAGTTGCCAGAAAATGAACACTGCCATTGGATATTTGTGGGAATGCTGCCTATACTTTCCAAACTTCATGTGGATTAGCACCAAGTGTGAAATATCTTAGCACCATAGCAAATACTTACAGATGTGGGGAGCTGGTTATTAATCAGAATTTGATTTTCTATAGGGAGTGCAACCCCAGCAAAATTTCACTGATGGCATCTGTATTATCAGGACACAAATTTTCCACACAGGCCACCAAAATAATAGGCCTCCAAAGTCAGGAGGATTGAAGGAGTCAGTAAATGTCCTCACCCAAGATAGACAGAACACTGGGGTTTTAGTGTGACCTAGGTTGGCGGAGTTTCCATTCATAATTCCTGATGTTCACTTTTTTTGAAATTCTGGGCTCTAAAGAGACTTCAGTAAAAGCCCAGAAATCCTGTGGAAAAACCGAACAGTGCCTTAGCTGGTGGCCAGGGGCAGATAACTTGCATTTGTAAGGGGTGTAACATTCTCCTTTGGTTGGAGATATTGATGAGGGAGATAGTTCCAGGATGGAAAAGCATATCTGGACTGAGAATATTTAATCCTGAAAATAGAACAGGAAAACTGAATATATATATATATATATATAAATTATATATATATTATATATATATATATAAATTTCAAGATATAAATGTCAGTCGAATAGGAGGAGATCTGTAGAAGAGGCAGTTTGTGTTGTACCTGAAGGTCTTGGGTGGGTTCTTTTTCCACAGAGGTGTTCAACCTGACCACTCTAGACAAGGTAATATTGGACAAGATGGGAAACACACTGGCTTTAGCACAGCATCTGGAGCTGCTTTCCCAGGGCTTGAGGGCTATTGTGGTTTAATCCTGGTCAGCAGCTAAGTACCATGAAATTGCTTGCTCGCCCCTTCCGAACCCCCTACTCCCAGTGAGATAGCGAGGAGAATCAGAAAGACTAAACCCTATGGGTTGAGATAAAAACAGTTTGACAATTGAAATAAAGTGAAATATAATACTACTAATAATAACAATAAAAACTGCAAGTGATGCCCAATACAAATGCTCACCCTCTGTTGACCGATGCTCATCCCCGAGCAGTGATGAGTGGCTCCCAGCAAACTTCCCCCAGTTTAGATACTGAGTAGGATGTTCTGCGGTATGAAATATCCCTTTGCCTTGTTCAGGTCAGGTGTGCTGGGTATGCTCCCTCCCAGCTTCTTTGCTCCTCCTCACTGTCAGATCATGGGAAACTGAGAAGACCTTGCTTTAGAGTAAGTGCTACTTAGCAACAGCTGAAACATCAGTGTGCTATCAGCATTATTCTCAGACTAAAGCCAGAACACAGCATTGCACCAGCTACTAGGAAGAAAACTAACTCTATTCCAGCCAAAGCCAGTACAAGGGCTCAGGCACAGCATGCAATGACAGCAACTTAACGCCTATGACCAGGCATAAGGCGAACAACAGGAGTTGGTCCTATTCATTAGTCCACAGCAACTGTGAAATAAATTACATTAGTTTAAATGCCACTGAAGGAAGTTTGGCTGATGTATGCAAAGTCATCAAGCTACTTTAATTCATCAGGCTGAAATAGGATGGTGACTCCTCACTGCATTGCACAAAAGAGAGAGCACCAAGCACAGCCCCTCAGAGCAAGAAAAGTCCTGACTTTCAGGTGGAAAAATTAACTATGCACTCTTCCCTTTCTGTAGCACCTCTGCTTAACCAAAGCAATAAACAACTGCATAAAGCTTGAGGGACTAAGGGGCACAGGGCACAGGGTTTAGGATAGTGCACCTCACCCTCCAGTTTCATTCCTCACAGAAAAAGGCATTTTCAGGTAGACATGGATGAAATCATTTCAGTCAAAAAAAAAGCAGGCAAGAGATATTTTTCTCCATTAAGAAATAATAAAAGTATGTCCTCTCTTTTCATCAAAGAAATTTAAAAACCTTCCCCAAACAATTTTTTCTTTTTCCTAAAATAGTATTTTATTTTTTTTAATGGGTGGGATACTTCCATTGATACTCTATTTTTCATGAGAAAATATAGAATAAAAAATTTCTCTTCCTTGCAAACCCAATTTTTAACCAGGTTCATCCATAGACATGAATCAGATATTAAAAATAGGGAGATTTTGATCCTGTCAACTCTTAAACATACTGCCAACAAAAGCATTTTAAATTTATTCTGAATTTTTAACACAGTAATAGCTCTTCTAACCTTGTAGACATGGCCTGAGTACTGCAAGCTAAGTGCGTACTTGTCATCTATTTGGTGGTGAGCACAGGTTTTCAGGGTTGTAGAACTGAACTGACAGGTCAGCAAATAAAGTCTTTCTTCTTGATTTTTTTATTTTTAGCAGACAAGTGTACTGATGGCCAGTTCATCTGATTTGACACAGACGGTCATTTTAGCTGGCAATCATCCACCAAAATACATGTCACCCTTGGCTAATGACCTATCCTCATCGATAATCTTGTGACATCTCCACATCATATATGACATAAGCCTATGAACTTGCTGCAATAACCCCTTCATGTTTTTAAATCCTAGCCTACCAAATGCCTGTCTCTAAAACGTCATTTCTTCCTCCCATGTATGCCCCAGCTGCTGAGAGAGCTTTCTGAGATGCTCCCTCCATCTTAGCCCTGGGGGCTGGTGAGAAGGGACAATTGAAATGCTGTGGGAGGAGGTATCTGCCCCGTTTCTATCTGTCACACCATGCCAGGCCACAGCCCAAAGGGACTGGAGCCAGTGTCCCATCCTTCCCTTAGCCTTTCTCTGGACCTAAGATGAATGGATACTGCATTGCAGCAATGTAGACTGGGGAAGGAGATTTCTCTGCATTTATATTTTTAAAGGGGTCTTGATAATCATAGAATCATAATTGGTCCCTAATGATTTTAGGTCCTTCTTTTCTCTACATCTATAACTACTGGGGTCTATAGTTCTGCCCTCTGAGCTGCCTGATGAGTTCTGAGGGGGAAGTTTAGACTTTCTTAAGCACTAAAGCCTTAAAACCCTATGCTATGGACTCTCCTGGAATCCATGGTTGCCTGATCAGACTCAGGTTTATACAACATACAGGATGCCATCAGCTACTACAGGAGTAAATGGTGAACAAGATGTTTGCTGGATAAAGCATTACATCTCCATGCAATTCTTTCCAGTCACTATTTGAAAGATATTTTCCAGCCTGATCTGTCACTGAAATCCTTCTACCCATTTGACATTTGTTTCCATCACAGGGCTATTTACCAAATAAATTAATCAGTCAATAAATGCAATGGCCATAAATCTTCTCCATCACTAATTACCTTAAAAATGAGAAGGCTGCTATTCTGCCTCCTTTCTTTCATCTGACAGTTGTAGCAGCAGTAACTTATCTGGCTAATAATCCCAGTAGTCTGTCTTCAAGTATGGCCCATGGCAGTGTCATGGAGAATATAAAAACCAGGCATATGTAGAGTAGTTTTTCTTGTGAAAGAACACCTTAATATCAAACAGTGAGAAGCTGTAGGACTTCCTAACCTGGATGTTGCATGCCTTTTCTTTGGCTGAGCCTGTTCGCCATTGTGGAGAAATGCCCTCTGGGAGCTGCAGCTCTGTGACTGCTAACACTTGGCAGTAATTCCTCTATGTGAGCTGTGGGGAATCTCCATCACTGTGCAGCCATCTGAACCTCATTTCTGTGAGATCCCAAAGGCCTTTGCAAGGTTTGTTTATTATTAGCCTCATTTATCTCTCTCATGACTGATTTTGAATATAAGGAAAGTGGAGCCTATTAAAAAATGCATGCATTACTATCTAGGACGCAGAGTCAAGTGTGGAGTAACCCATATTTCATCATCATACTATTAAATAACAAGAATTAATTTACCTTACGCCAACTAGCTAAGCACAGCCAAACTAAATTTTAACATGTGGCAGAAAGCTGACATCTGCTAGATTAAAGCTGTCATATGTGGATCCAGGATATTTTATGGAAAAGATTAGTGAGCTCTTTCTGACATCCCAAATTACCTTGTTGTTCTACAAGGGAATATTTCCAGTTTGCAGTGCCCTCTCTGAACTATTGATCTTAACTGTGCAGCCCGAAGCAGGTGGCCACAGATGACCTAGAAGTCCTGCCTACACTTCTGTATTGTGTATGACTGTGTGGGAGGGAGTAGTGCTCGGAAAAGGAACAAGATTGTGCATCCCATCACAGAGTATCTAGTGAATGGAGATGTGGGCTCATCTGTGATCAAAATCCCTGTCGTTAAAGCTGTGCTTAGTGGGATGTCCCAGGTGATAGTACCAAACCTCTTTCCACCCTTTGCTATGCATGGCCACCTCCTTTTTTGTGCTGAAAAACTGTTCGTGCTGTAATGTAAATCAAGTGACATTGCACCTGCAAAGTTGGATATCATCAGCCCAAAGTTCTTGTGCACTCACCTCAGTACAGATGAGGGAGTGGGAATGGGCAGCAGGACCTGGCAATGTGTGGTGCTAGGGTTCTCACCTCTGCCTGCGCCATCATCCTGCATCCCACCACCCACCAGACCCTGTTTTGCAGTGGCCATTTCCATTGACTTTCTGGCATATAAAAGTGAACAGTGACAGACCCCGCTGTGCACTCAGGTTTTTTCTTGGTTCATTACAAGAACAAAGGTCATTTAAAAACACACAAAAAAATCCTATTTTAGATTAAAAGGAGTTTGACCTTCTCTGTGTCTTTTGCCATGATTCCTCACTAGAGCTCTTTATGCTGTTTGTGGTCATACTGCCTTATTATTACCACTGTCCTGTTTTCTTCCTCCTAAGCATTAAAAACAGCAAAGCTATGAAGCACAGATTTTACTTATAACTGGTTGACCTACCCTTTGCAAACAGCAGATGTATTCTTGGGTAATTCACAAGCAAAAAAATGAGACAAGGTCAATGATCAACTTATTTGTTGTGACCTGACCCAACTTACTGAGCCTACAGTTTGCTCCCAAGACCTTGGGACCAGACTCCTTTCACATACCTGTGTTTGGGATTTGCAGATTGAGCACAAATCAGGGGCCTTTCCATCACAGGGCTTTCCAGACTCACCTTGCAGGCTGCTGGCTGATTTTTAGCTGATTGATGAATGAGTTAGGGCACTGAGTCTCAATCTGAGCACAAGGACTAGAACTCTCCAGTCAAGTTTGCAGGCCACATCAGCAGTACAGAGATATTAAAAGGAGAAATCTGCTGCAGGACAAGGTCTCTTGGGGCCAGTGGGGAGAAGCTCCCTGCCACAATAGCAGAAGGAAATAAGGATATTAGCTGTATAGGAGCATGAAGTTTGCCATGGGAAGTCATGGATCAGAAGATAGTCCAGGGTAAGTCAGCTCTCAGAAACCAGTCCAAATGTAAAAAATGGACACTCACATGGCTCAAAAAAGCAAGGCTGGCAAACAATTCATCTCAGCTGCCATGAGGTCCCTCATTCCTTTTGTGAACAAAACAAAGCACAGAGGGAATAACCCCTGCAAAATGCCAGTGATCTTGTACTGTTAACCCTGCTCTGGTGCATGAAGAGCAGCAGTCTTTCCCCAGCCCAATGGCTTTTGTCTGTCTGCGCAAAGCACCTCTCTTCTGCAACACTTTACAGCCCTCACCAGAGTAGCATTTGCTTCTCTGTCCTATCACTGTGAAGAGGAAAATGAGAGACAAGCACCAGATGATATCGTGCAATGGCTATAATGATAATAGCAGTGTGGCTTATGTAGAGTGGAAAGGTCAGAAAAGCCTCACACATCAGCCTCCTCAGGGAGCCAAGTCACACACATCCTTGGTAAGGAACATTATTTCATTGGGCTATTTTTCTCTTCCCAGAAGTGTCACTTTCCTCTGGGTGCTTGTCCCTCGCTGGAGATATGATTGAGTCCAGAACAATTTATTTCTCATGCATGAGTATCTAACTGCCCACCTTCAGTTTGACCGATAAGAGCTGTGTAACTTGGCAATCTTCCTCCTCCTTTTGTGGATCTGATGGCTGCTGTCCACGAGTGCTGCTGCCATAGATATGGAGGCCACCAAAACAGGCAGCACTCTGCAGTAAGCAACATCTGTAGGAAGCAATCTTTTTGAGAGTGAAAAGCATTTTCCCCAACTTGTTCTACAAGAGACAAATAGTAAATCACATCAGAATGCTGGTTTGGTTCTCTTTGGGTTTTCTTCCTTTGTTTTTACTAATCAAGCAAAACAAACAAACAAACAAATTTCTTTTTTCCAAAACTTCCAAGGCAAAATTAATTTCAGACCCCCTCCATGAGCTGGCTGGATGGCAGATCCTTCTTTAGAATACTCAGCATATTCATTACATTTCTCTCACTCCTCTAAGATAATGAACCATGTATCCCGGGACTTGCCTGCACTTGCAAGTTATCACTGATTAAGGTAAGGCGCAAATACAGAGTGACATTGCTGTTTCTTAAGAACAGCGCAAGGGTTGCGTTAAGCAGGAGCAATGCACTTCTCTGATTTTGCAATAACAGCGTCCACACAGGGTGTTAATCAAGAATAGATAATTGTAAACAACACAGAGGCATGACGTAAGTGAATCAGCTGCACTAGTTCAAACCTCCCTCAGACAACTCCAGCTCCCCTTGCCATCAGTAGGAGTTTCAGGCAAGCATAGCTGAAGCTCCTATAGATGATTTCAGTTAATGCTGTGCATGTTGAAGTCTGTACCATGGTTTGCAATAGGTAAGCAGCAGTTACCTTAAGCCATTAAGATTAGTTGAGTTATCTGCTGTGCTAAAAGATGTCTAAGAATAATGGCTGGTGTGTTTGTCTGTTGAGCAGTCAAGCAGATTAAAAAGCATTTGACAAAATGTTCCAGCTGCAAATGAAAGCCCAGAGCTGGGTAAGACTTGTCCACAAGAGCCTGTGACTAGTATTGCTGCTTGACCAAGTTGTTGTCAGGCAATCAAGCTATAAAGGAATATTTAGCAGGTTGCAAATGCTCTCTTCTTGTCTTTCACTTTTGCAAATTTTACTGAGTGATGTTGCCTTATTCTGTAGTAGTCCCTGCTCAGTAGAAGTACTGGACAAGCCATCTGGGAGGATCTATCATTGCATAACCTCATACTTGACTGGCAAAGCAGTTCACCTCTTTTGACTTGTGCCTGCCCACTTCATGTAGCTGAGGACATCAGACGTTCCTCAGGCATTCTTCAGGTGGATACCCCTGGAATACAAAACAAACAAACAAACAAGAAAAAGCTCAGAATTTGACTTTCCTTTATGTTTTTCATGCTCTTAGCCTAACCAAAAATGGTTGGAAAAAAAATAACTACCAGCCTGGTAAAGAAAGGTGTGAAGGAATTAGGTCTTTGATCTATAACTATTCATACTTTCAGGACACCTCTGGCCACTTGCTCCTTCTAGGCCATCCAAGAGAAGGCACAGAAGTGGGACTTCATAGGCAGGATGGCAGGACAGTTTTGGGGTGCAAGATGACAACAGCAGGGAGAAGAGGAAGATAAACTTCTTGAGGAATAATTTGCAGCCCTGCATCTGAAACTTGCTTGCATTACCTAGCATTGCTCCATCAGTTGATTTCAGGGGAGACTCAGAACAATCCCCTCTGCCTGCCGAAGAGCTGTGTCAGAATTTGCCTGGTGATGCAAGTAAAAAAAAATTACCTAAGAGAGTCTGGCCAAGTCTGTCAGTTACAACTAGATTCCTAGAAACACAAGTGCATACAACCAAGCCTGCATTTCAGGAAGGATACATAAAAAGTGGTGGGATATACCCAAAACACACCCAAAATATCCTAAGACTCTTCCACAGTTTTCTACCTGAGGGTTAATATTTTTTTCTCCAAAAGTAGCATCCCATCAATCCAACCCCGAGGCAAAGACATGGGACTAAAATACACAGCTGGCCCATGTCTGCACAGCAGGCTAAGAACAGAATATTTCATTGTGTCTCAAAGTCTCTAACTCAGGTTTTTCACCAACATTTGCAACCACAGGTCCAGTTGATAACACTGGAATCTGAGAGGATCTGGTACTTAAGAAAATCAAGCTCAGAGAGACTCAGAATTTCCACTACTGCCACAAACCCAAGGAAAATTCCTGATGGTTGCATTTTGTATTTAGAATTTCACTGACCTGGAAAAGAATATGTGGGATATATATTCTGCATATTCCTCAGACAGTTTCCACGTGGTCATCTCCATTACCAAATGCAATACCCCCAGCTGCAGTCACTGTATTCTTTTGCTCTAAATTTGTCTTCCAGAGCTGTATTTCTCCAAAGATATAATGTGACTTAGAACTCTACTTTTATGATCATACAAGATTTGTTCACGCTGTACTCTTAAACAGGTGCATTCAGAGACTAAGCCCACTTTAGGAACATGTCAGAGGAAAAGAGCTAAAGTGAGTTGCAAAAGCTGCTGTCTGACCTTTAAAAACATACTTAAAGCTCCATCTCAGGAGCCCACAGCCCCAAGATCTTTATTTTCTCAGTGCCAAATACAGGGTGCATGCAGGTCAATTTTGACTCCAGCTCCTCCAAGCAAGGTGTTGAGTCCACATGCTAAAGCCAAGTGCTGTTTACACAGGAAGTTATGGCAAATTTCTGCATGTCACTAAGCACCTTTCCTGTATGCTGAACGGAAATATTCATGGTTAGCCTTTTCTTCTAGACTATGTTTCCTCCTACACCTTTATCTTCTGGAGCAGCTTCTGTAAGTAACCCAAGATACAAAAGTTTGCCTGTCACAGTGTAAATATACTAAAGTTCCATTGCCTTATAACCTGGTAGCTTTTCTGGAAGTCCATCAGCTCTCCAGGATGCGCTGCCAGCAGGCACACTCCCTAGTATAGGGTTTGACATTTAGAAGTCTCAGTCAACCAGACATATGGTTGGTGAGGGGAATACAGTTTATAAAGCTGCTGGGAAAAGGTGTGCTTCAAAAAAAGTCATAGGAGAGAAGGGGAGCCTGTTGAGGGGACAGTGGGTCTGACTGAGAGGACTATACTTCTGCCCAAGCCAGGATCTGAGAGAGCCAGCCACCAGGCTGACCTTGTAGAGAATGAATGCCACCAGGCAAGAAGGAAGCCAGTGGCTGAGGGAGGTTGTGCTTACATACCTGAAGTGATACCATAACAGCTTTTTTCAAGAGCCTCCCTTGGCACATGAGAGTTAGCAGTATTTACTAACATTGCATAAACACAGGGAAGCTCTCAACACTTAGCAGCAGAGAAATGTTTCACAGCCGGTCCTGGCACAGGTCAGACTGCCTAGCAGGATGGATATCTCTGCTACTCTATCATCTTCTGCCATAAACCAGCAGCAGCCAGCAGCTGGCATGTCTCTGGAGGAGGCACCAGCATTGCAAATCTCTGAGTATGCCAGGTCCTTGCTACTCTTGCCTGGACATCAGTCTAGGGATGCCAGCCCAAAGTGTGAAAAATGATTTTCACTTGTCCCCCAACTAGCATAAGGTACCTCAAGGAAAAATAAGTTTAGACAGGCGTTAGTCCAAATGTCACCAAGATCAGTCACTGGCTTCCCTGTAACCCAACCCCCTGTGTAGCTGTATCTAAGGATGGGTTAACTCTGAAAGAGAATGATGGCAAGTTTGAATGACAGTACTGCTAACTGTTTCGCTGCTGATTGATTTACATACTTAGCAGGCTGTGTGCAGATGTCCATAATAGCTTCATGTCTTGGGACTTCTTCCATTGTTCTGATCCCAAAGTAACATATGCTGACTTTCCAGTGCAGGAGCAACCCCATGTGTTTGTTTAAAAGTCTTCGTTCCAGTAAGATTTCAGAAAAACTGACCCCTCCTGGTTTTATATGAGTCAGCAGACATTTTTATAAATTCAGTGGTGTTAATGATTGATGATTAAATAATACTATTTATTCAAAAGAGCATGTTCTGTGAACACCCATTTCCTGTAGCTGTTCATTTATCATACTGGAATTCTAGAAAGCCACAAAAGAGGGGTGGAGAGGCCTACCAGAGCTCTTGATGTCTGTGTTTGGTCCACGAAATTTCTGATAGATGTTCACCCAACCTATTCATAGTCACCTCTAAAGCTGGAAAATTCAGGTTCGGCTCAGAAGAAAGATAACTTTGACAGTGAAGCAAATGCAGCACTGACAGAGGCTGAAGAGGTACAGAATAACCTGCACTGGTGATATTTAAATCACCAGACATAAGCCATGTTTCTGATGGCTGACTGCATACCTGTTGGGAAGAAACTACTTGGGATGTTCGGGCAGTGAGTGTCCTGATGTAAGGAGGTCACTTTTTTCTGTTGTTGTTCAGAGGTGTTTGTTCTAAGGTCTGTAGGTCCCCTTCTAGGCTACTCACCTTGTCATTGAGGTTAAGTTCTCCAGGAACTTCAGCGAAAATTAGCTTTTCTTGTTTTCTTTTTATTCTAAGTAGCATCTCTGCAGATCTCTTGGTCTTTGCTCCAAGGAAGCTAGAACATAAGGGTTTATGCAAACTGCACAAGCAGCAGTTTGCATAGTACTTGTTCACTATCATGGTATCTCGCCCACGGGGCACCTGTCTCAAGCCTCACTGTTATGATCTGGTCTAAGCAGTACGTACTTTTTTAAGAAGTGGTGAATTTGGTCAAAGAGCTTGCTTTTGTAGATGAGCTAGACCAAGATCAAGAGTGAAGTCAGTGCTCACTGTCACATGGACGCTCCAGCCAGGATGCAGCCATGGTTCTGTCACAGGACATAAAACCTTGCTGTACCACATACTGCTAGCAGCAGACAAGCACAGCAATTTTCTGGGAGGTCATCATTCCCTTCAGGTTAAATTAAACTTATGTTGGTTTAATTTAAGACAATTTGGAACAATTTTCAAGCTAAAATAATAAAAAGCACTCCTAAAGTGAAATAATAGATGGCAATAATATTGACATATGGCAATAATAATAAAGATGTACCGTCCACACAAGGTTTTCTATTACTGAAATTGAACCATAAAAACTTTCTATGTGGATTATAACCCAGAGGCCAATGGGTCTTAGGTATCTGTAGTAAAGGGGTCACTCTCTTAAACTCTGCTGGGACGGAACAGGAATTCCTTGGCCCAGGTGATTTTTCACTTTGTGCTTTAACACAGAGAAAGTTGAAGCAGGTTGACAGGCACAAAGCACGTGCTTTATTTACTGGTTTTGTAGCTGGTGGCATACCTCAAGGTCAAGGTTAAAAGAAAAGTTGTATCAAATGGCCAGCCAAGAAGAGATGCAGTGGAAAGTTCTCAGATGAATATCCTCTCCTGGGTGTCTGCTCCGGTGCAGGAGAGATTGAGTCATGTCAACAACCATCCCCTACAGTTTTTCCCTGGTAAAATTATACCCTTCATTAAAGCCTGCTCAAGCTGCCTTTTAGTGATCTTTGTCTGTTGACAACACTGGCTCTGACTGGATTATGCTTAACTAGGTACAAATGTTGCATGCTAATTGGCTGCTAAGCCTTATACATTTCTGCAATTATGTAATATTTATAATATGTTAAAATTACTATTATTTACTCATCTGTCATATTTCTTCTAATATGGAGTCATTAGTCTAGGAGGCACCAAGCAGACAGGGTGTGGAAACCCCAGTGTAGACCGCAAATTATGACTCAACAGCAATGTGATGAGAAGGTAGAGGAGAAGACAGAAGGATGTCTGAGGCGTAGGAAGCAAGCCCTTTCTCATGGAATACAACTTAGCAAATGCACCAGTGCAAAGCCATGAGAAGAGCCTGAGATATACCAAACACAAGGGACTGCCACAGCAGCCCCAGGGGGTGCTAAGCAAAAGGCCACAAGCAAAAATGCCCTCTAAAAGTTGCAAACAGAAGGTCTTTAGCAATAAGCAAGTACAAGCAGTTGAGCACTATGCATCATTTGGACAACATAACCCCTGTAAGCCTCATAACAATGACATTGTAATATGCAGTGAGGTTTTGAGCATATCCTGCACTCTGTGTACACCCAGACTGTACACCATATGGTACAAGCTACCATATGCATTTGGACATAGCCACTGATGGGAAGGTCTGAGCTTTTATTTACAAGTTCTGTTGTGTGCACTGTAGGTGAGAAGGATTAAAAAGTAAGGAGTGCCTAAATCTAAAAAGAACAGAGCAGAGCTCAAAAGCTGAATGTCAGTAATTGCATCAGGTGCAAAAATACAATTAGTGACATTATAATTACTGAAATTAAATATCAATTTATATGAATAAGCACTATAATACTTCTGACAGCCTCAAACATTGTGTGATATCAAATAGAATATAGGATGACAGCTCCCTAATTTGTAAAGAAGTAGTACAAGAATTGTTAAAACTCACTTAGAGGATTTTATTCCATAAGATAAAAGGACAGGAAAAGTTTGAGTGCAAAGAGGATGAGTGCTTATAAATGCTCAGCAAAACCATACATATCTCTGCAGCTGTTAAGGTACACAACAGCTTTTCTAAAATACAAACATGGCACATGGAGTGACAAACCCTGCAGTAGCACCATGGAAAAGTTTGGTCTGAAGGAGAGAGTAGTGAGAGGATCATTCCCTTTAGGCAGGACAAGCCTCACTTCAGATGTTGCAGGTACAGGGGTTGCACGGTAGTTGTGTCTGTCTAGTAGATAGAAATGCAAACCACCGGGGACAATTCTTACAATATAAATACCCACTTAGGACACACAGTGGTGAGATGAATCCAGGTGATTTCTCTCCCCTACTTATTTTTACAAGAGATCTTGCCACATCCTGGAGACTGTTTTCTCCAGAGCATGTCTCCAAGGTTAGTCCTTTAAGTATGAGAGCTCTGCAACCACAAGGCAGTGATATCCCCTCCTTCCCCCTTCAAAACAGCTTCACTTTCCTCTCCCACTTCCCTCTTTCTTCCCAGTGCTTAGATCCTCTTTGTTCGCAGGATGGCATTTTTTTCCCCTTGTTGCTAGTTTGGTAGACTAGTTTTCCAAGGAAAGGAAGCTCATGAGATCACACTGTCTGTGCAAGTGCCAGTCAGTCCCTCTTCAATAATTTTTTGAGCCTGTGAGCTGAGTTGGATCAAACTTGACAGGAGATGGAAATCTCCAAGGTTTGAGCTGCCTACAAGAGCTGTGAAAGTAGGCAGACAGAGGAGAAAAACCCCAAGAGTACATTCACTGCAGAAACACGACTATATTACTAGACACCAGAGAGTCCACATAGGAGACAATCATTACCATTGAACACCAAAGGAGATGCAATTTCACAGCTTGGTTAGCTTGCAAGAAGACTTGATTAACATGAGCATCACCAAAACCTTCTCCCCTTCTTCTAGTGCACAGCAGCAGGAGAGCTCAGAAATGCAGGCTGGCAGAATGAATTTAGATCTAATTGCTGCTCCTTCTCAAGCTGGTACTCATGAAGGACTCTGCTCAACTTCCCTCTAACTCCAGTACCCCCATTTCCATGATCTAGTTCACACAAAGGGTGAGGTAGGAAACTTCAGATTGTGGCCTAACACAAGATGAACAAGTCCTAAATGGCCATGAGCTGTCACAGCTCCCCTGTAGCTGGTGAAGCTGCCTTATAATGGCCATCATTTCTAAGTGTAGCTCCATGACTAAGCATCCAGCTCATTTTGTTCTGCATTTGCCTCTATTACAGTTACTAATGGCAATGTGTTTAACATAAGCATGGGTCAGAATACAAGCTGAAGACCAGCAGAAGCTGTGCCTAGTACATAGGCTGGCTCTTGCTTTTTCCTCCTGTGGCTTTTCCTAGAAGTCAGGCTCCTCAGGACTGCCTTCCCAGTGAGCCTGAGCAAGCTCATCACAGTCCCTTGTTAATGCCAGCAATGGAGAAAACCAAGCTATTTGCACCGGTGGGATTCAAAGAGAAGCTGAAATCACTCAGTTTACAGGGGAAAGACAAACTAACCACAACTGACATTAAAATGTGGACTGGGGAGCTGTGCAACTTTGTGTGTTCAGTGAAATATTGATGTTTTCTGCTTCTCCTAAGCCTTCTAAGTATTGATGTGCCAGATCTCCGATTTAGGTGGAAAAAGTGCAAATCACTGACACCTAAAGAAAAGGGAGGGAATGGAATGAAATGAAACTTTGATGCACAGCAAAACAGGGAGCTTGCCAGCGGTGAGTGGCATGGCTGAAGACAGGCTGGGATCTCTGAAATAAGGACAGGTATTGCAACTTGTCCTCAACTGCCTAGCCAAGGGCATAGGCTGAAATTCACAGCCTGAGACTCCTGCAGCACAGCATCTGCATTAGGTTGATATGCTACAGCATCCTTTAAAATGAGGTTTCTTTGGAGGGAGGCATGAACCACAACTCTTGTGTGCCCAGGGCTGAATGTTTTCTGTTACGCAGCAGATCTATGAAGCTGCAGGGAAGTGTCCTTTTTCTACTACTTCTTGTCATAATTTCAATCCAGATGTTTTTTTTCCTGATGAAAGCTAAAAGATAAAATAAGATCATTCTAATTAATAATGCCTACCACCTCATGTAGCATTTTTCACCCACCAAAAATCTCAAAGTGCTACTCCCACTTAATAGACAGGAGAAGTAAGGGTGAGGGAGATCAAATGAAATGTCTTGGCAACAGAACAAAGCCAAGTCTTGCATCACAGGTCTAGTAAAAGGGACAAGGACGCCTATTAAGCCTCAATAAAAAGAAAAGCTTAGGACAATTTTCTCACATATTGGATCCTTAAATGAGGCGTTGCAAAACTAATGTGACCAATGCTCCATGCTAACAGAATATGTTCTTGATTTTTCATCTGACAACATAATTTAGAGTTTTCTTGGAATGTGGTAAATGAAATGGAGCAGTGGCTTTACAGGAATCATTCTTTCTGAAGGCAGCTTGTGCCAGAAGACTGGAAAATTGAAAGTTCCCCATGGGAGTGCAGGAATGGATAAGACCTCATTCACTACCCAGTCAAAATAAAATCATTAAAAGGAGCATAAATACCAAGCTATCAATTAACTGCAAAACTGTTCATACTTCAGATACTGCTATTAGAAGTTCTGACAGAGATATGCTATACTAGACACATGATTTGACTCTTGAAGAGGTGCATTTGGCAGAATTGGCCCATGTACCTAGCCAGCACTGAAGTGAACTTGCTGAACTGCAGCAAAAAAGGAGGTTTAAGGAGGGATGAATATGATGAAAACAATTCCTAACAATGCCAATGATGATTTTTTTTTCCTTATGTTTACTTCCTTTTTTCCTCTCCATTTTTTTTTTTTTTTTTTTTCCAGTTTGGTTGGCTGGGGTTTGATTTTTAGTTCCCTGCCTTAGGGAGCATCAGTTTGAATATCCAGTAGTTTCCGAAGTGTTACAAAAATTGGTGGTATTAAAAGATGAATTGCCCATTGACTCTTGAGTCTGCTGCTTCACAGCAAAAAAAAAAAAAAGTGCCCTGCAGATTTGATCTTGGGTGCTTGAGAGATTTAGCGAGTTTTTCACAATCCTTAATAAATTGATATCATAGGCAAGAAACCTGGAGGCACAAAGTACGATGCACACACAAACACTTCCTATTTTGGTAGCATGAAGCACGAGTTCATATTTGTATAGCATCCCTGTCAGAGGCAAAAGGGAGCGTTCAAATAGGCAGAATGCATATTGACTTCAGGGGATACTTTTTTCCCAGAGAAGAGTTGTGTAAAGAAGGTCAGGACTAGTTATTTGTCCCCTGCAGCAATGCTGTTTCTCTTGCTGAGGAAATTTCCAGCACCTGTGGGCATGGACTTCCACTGGAAAATTCCAGCATTCAGGTGAACTGATGGTCAGTCTCACCTTGACCTTCAGCAGGCTGCTTAGATCTTTTCTTCATATCAGCTTCAGAGATAAACAAACAAAATAAAAGAAGCAGTAAAAATTAAAAGCTGGGGCAGAGGCCACAGGCTGGGTTTCCAGTCATTGAAACCTATTTCTGCAGTACTGAAAGGTAAAGCTTATGCTAGCCGGTCCATTAACAAACCCTTAGCTCAGTAGTAAGCCCTAAGTAACCCTTAGCTTTTGAGTAAGGTCTTCTAACACAGACCCACCACAGGGATTTGAGGAGAAAGGAACAGCCAATAACTCACAAATGTCAGTGCTGTGCCTCGTTTGCATCACCTCCAGCTTTTCTTCTCCCTGGTGGAACTGGGCAGCAGAAGATCCTTAGCCCAGAACAGATGAAAGCCCTTTGCTGTACCACCACTGCAGTGGGCATTGGGTTGAAACCATCCCTCAGGACAGGGACAGCAGCCAGCTGGAAGAGTATTTGCCAACAACACCATTGATCATCAGCTGCCTGTAGCCTAAAGCAACTTTTTCGGACAGCTAAAATTGCATCTGATTTCATAACAGACTCCCCTGCAGTCCTCATCACTTTGCCTGCTCTCCTCCCCCCGAAATAGAAAATAAATGAACCACGCACACCACAACCATCAAACCCACTCCTTTGCCCTGTGATGAAGAGTAAAGTGGCTCTGAAAAATAACCTGATTTGCCACCTCCTCCCACAAATCCTGCTAGCCACCTCCAGCACCGGCCTCACTCTGCAGCAGCCCGTAAGCAGGATCTGCAGCCAAGGAAAAGGAAAAGCTTGAGGAGGAGGGAGGGGGAAGGCAGAGAGGCTGCTGCATACCTAGAAAGCCAGGGCTACTCCTGCTGCCCACCCTGGAGGCACCACCTCTGCCTCAAGCCGGAGTAAGGGAGAATCTGCCTCTCTGGATTTAACAAGTTCACTTTCCTTTAATTGGGGCCCTCAGGCACTGCTGTAGTGCACCTAATGGCTCTAATCCTTAGTGAATCAGCCCTGATGAATACCAAAAGCTGAACCGGCCTCTGTCTCCTTGAGTTGTCAGCCCTTCACTGGATCTACTGGATTTCAATGGGCTGGAAAGCAACAGCACAGACTTAAACAGGCCCCTGGAAAGGAAGAGGGCTGGGAGAGTCACTGATATGGTTGTCCCTAGGCTGTGCAAAGCAGCCAGGGGCCAACATCATCTCGCTGCTTCTTCTAAGACGTAGATACAGACACCCAAAAGTCCTGTGAGAAATGGGTACTGCACCTTACTTTTGCATCATCTCTCCCCTCTCCCTCCCTAACGACTACCCTGTTTGCCCTCTCTACCATCCAGAGAGCTTTTCCTCAGCTTTGTGTGTCCTGGCCGAAGCTTTCATTCCCAGCGCAGGCCCACTCCTTCTTCCTGTTACAGCCTTTGAATGGGAGCAGATGGGAAAGGGACCTTTTTTCCCTTTAAAGCAAAAAAAAAAAGATCGACTGCCACCACCTCAACCCAGTGCTGGCGCATTCTCACTGTGTCAGAGGGCAGCCCATGCGGACTGAGCAGTCCAGGGCTGAGCCAGGCTGCTAAAAGGTGGCGGCTGGCAGAGAGCAGTCGCTTGCCAAACGCGGGTTCGTCCGGCCCCGGCGAGGAAGAACGGAGCCGGCTCCCGCGGCCCCCCGGGACTGCGGATGCTCAGCCGGCGCTGGGGAGGGGAATTAGGGCAGACAGAGCCGCAGTGGCTGCAACCCTCCCCGGTTATCCATATCCAGCCAGCTAGAAAAGCACTGGGTTGGCTTTTGGTTTGGCTGTGGGGTCTTTTTTCCTGTTCGTCTGCATTTAGTCTTATTTTTCTTTTTCTTTTTTTTTTTTTTTTCATCCGTCTGTATGTATTTTTTTGTTGTTTAAGTAGGTGATAATTTTATTGTGGCTGCTGTCAACATTTAAATGCTTTTCTGTTGCATTTTTTTCCCCTCCCCAGTTCACCAGCTCACGTTTGCCCAGGAGTTAAGGGGTGTTCAGAGGCTTGAACCTCACCAGCTTTTGCCTGGGGTAACGGGACCAGACCAACAGGGGACACTCCGCCTCCCCCCCCCGCAGCCCTCTACCTACGCAGCCCTCTCCCTACAGCTCGTGCAAACTCTGCAGATGCGGGATCACAGGAGGCAAACTGGGTATAGTTTGACTCTTTCTGGGACTCGGGGGAGAGCTCCTGTTTCCTTGGCCGCAAAACAAGGCAAGACCGAACAATCATCCCTAGGTTAAATGTATATGTATATAAATCGACCATTGCACTCAGGCTTCAGAAATAACCCCTGAAAGGGGCAGAAAGGGGAAGAATCAATCCCTTGCGCATTGAGAGGCTCTTATAAAATGATGAGAGGGAAAAGGGGGGTGGAGAGTTTGTTAGTTGCTGGTGTTCCCCGAAAAAGATTCCGAGCTGAGCCGGCTGGAGTGGGGTTTGCTGCCTTTCCTGCCGCCTGTGAGGAAAATCCTGAGGGTGCAATGCAGGGATTTAAGCAGCAAATGCCTCCTTGCGCCCCGGCTAGCCTCGGGGATGGGTGCCCGACAATTGGGAGCCCGAAACTGGAAACTCCCAAGGAGATGCCCAGAGTAGGGAGGGAAGGTGCCCGAGCCCGGCCATCAGACGCCTCTCGACCGGCTCGGCTGCTTTTCTCTTGTTTGCCAGGGTTTTATTATTGGCCTCAGCGGAGAACTAACTGTGGGATGTGCTAATTACGGAGTAATAATTCAACCTCACTCGAAGACAACTCGGGTCCATCAATGAGCTCGAAATCGCCCCCTTATCACGGAGTTTCAGCTGTCTCCTCAGGCTGAGGAGAAACTGGGCGGCTCTCATCCCACCGTCCTCCCACGGACGGGCCCAGTCCAGCAACAGGAAAGACAAGGCCCGCTACCGGCTCCGAGCAGAGGCGCGACTGCAGCGGAGGTACCGGCTCCCGGTCCCCCCTGGGCGAAGCTGCTGCTGCTGTCGGGAAAATGGGGAAAGGTCCCCGGGACCCAGAAGGCGGAGCCCGCAGGCTGCGGAGCCCCTTGCACTCCGGCGAGGACTCGACCTCTCTCCGGCAGCTGGCATTTGGCGCTACAGGAAATCGGAACGGCCGCGCCTGACCTCACGAATACAGAGATGTGCGCAGAAAAATCAATTTAGGTCTAGATCCTCTATGGGGAGAGAAAATAACCCAAACCATTTAAACAAAGCTCTGCTCTCCAGGGTTTTCCTTTCCTTTGGTGGTGGTGGTGGGGGGTGAGTCTAGAGGGAGGGCAAAGGAAAACGAAATACAAGCAGACCTGTGCCTGCCGAAGCGAGGCTGAGCTCTGCAAAGACACCCCCCTCCGCCCAACACAGGCATAATGTATTTTATCATTAAAAAATCAACATTGCTTCCAGTGGTAAAAGCGCCAGTCTCCAGCTCCTGAGCGCATTCGTTGCTGGGATTCAATCCGTTTGGGAAATGCAGATTGGCTTGCGACCCACTGTTTGATTTATGAACTGTTACATTTGCTATTGCTTACACATTACATTGCGGACCTTGGGAAGG
>JAOEHX010013742.1:0-13318 GCA_025448015.1 Bolborhynchus lineola
CCTCTTTATTTGCAGTGTCCGGAAAGCAGTTGTGTTCTTGAATAAAAGAGAAGATTTTTCCCATCCTCCAGCTATGCTGAATTGTTAACTTAGAAATGTCTTGATTGAGAAAATTCAAAACAATGTGTTTATTTCAGAATGGAACAAGAAGTTATGACTGTAGTATTAATAATTTATTAATGCTTGTCTATGGAAGCTGAGCCAGCAACTTGAATTTTATTTCACTTTGAAAGTATTTATTTGCCATATCTACAAGGTAATATTTGGAAGCAGAACTGCAAAGGACAGTTTTCCAGATTTTCTTGAACGTTTGAAGGGTCTTTACTCATATTGAGCTTTTTCCTTTCAAAATGATTTGGTAATTTTCTAGTTCTGATTGTGGAGGACTTTCAGGAAGAAAAGGGAACTAAAATTATACCATAAAAAGCTAAATAATGAGCTAAGGATATGACTCTGTATTTGTGAAAAGAAAGGCTTGAAACTATCAGAAAGTGAATTCAGTCTGGTCTCAGGTTTTCCACTTCATTCAAGACCAAGCTAGAAGACATGACTTCTCCTTATTCTGTTCTAAGAAGCAAAACTAAATGCATTTTTTCAAAAGCCACCTGGGCTGAGTGGCTGGTAAGAATACCACATAAAGGAAAATTGTCACATCCACAACTAATTGCTGTCCTGTTCATGTTTAACCTGTTTCCTGTACCTCTCTTTAGAATGTTGTTGACATCAAAGATTGTTGATCATAATATTTCTGTTTATTGGCTTCTTAGTTTAGATGTCTGTGTTAGAATTGGCTCACTTATTTTGCTTCATCTTTTCAATCAAGTAAAAAGTTTCTCAAGCATTATTCCTTAAGAGCCTGTGTGACATTTGAAAATTAAGTAGAGAAAGATATTGGCTTCAAGAACAGGCATAGAAGAGTTTCATTCAGCTCTGAATCATCTCCTTGTGCTCGTCATCTCTCTGTAACAGGAAGCTTAGAAAACCGATTTCCCTTACTCAAAATTTCCTTCTTTCTGTGTTTCTTTGCATCAACTGAAAGCATCAAATTTTTGGTTGTATGCTACAGGCATGAAATTGGTAAATGGTTTTAGCAAGTAGGTCTTGGCCCCACTATCCCTGTGATCTGTGAGAGAGCTGAGAGTGAAGACAGGTAAATAACTCTATTTGGTAGCATTCTGATGTCAGAACTGAGTCTTTTTGTTTGTTTGTTTATTGCAGTTATATCGCTTTTTACACTTAGTTCTGAGTATTTAAACTCATTGTCCCTTGCATGAAATTTCACAGTGTAGTTATAGCTGTACAACATCTGCATAGTGTATGGACATGAGAGGTACATTTCTTGGTGCTTTATTTTTTCCCCTGCCAGGCCATATTTTCCATATTTCTGCTATAAATAAGTCTGTAGGCTAACAGAACATGAAAGAATAAAGAAAATGATAGAGTCTTTGTTGTTTTGTTGGTTTTTCTTCTTTAAAAAATAAAAAAAATAAAAAAACCTCACACAACAAAAAACCCCTGTCCTTAATGCTTGTTCGGAGTAGTCATTTTCTTGGTAGGATATGCTGTATTTTGTTATAAAAGCAAATAGATTCATGGTTTACAGCAAAATATGCACTGCTGGAAAAAATTCACGTGAGCTAAGTGTATACATGTCTTTTCCAGCTGAGGATGGTGGAAAGAAGATGGATGTGGATGGGTGTTACATGTTCACGTGTAATCTGCCTAAAGATACAAGCATGCTTTAGGAAATGTTTTTCTTTGTTTGGTGCATATACTGCAATGCTGGGTGACCGGCAATTTGTGTTTCCAAAAAAAGAACTAATAAAATATCCAAATAAATTCAAGCTAGAAGGGGTGGAAATTGTTATGACTTCAGTGCCTCTATCTTGCAGTATGCTTAATGTGGTGTTAGGACTCAAGGCCAGATTAGATGGGACCTTGAGCAACCTGGTCTAGGGGAAAGTTTCCCTGCCCATGGTACGAGGATTGGAAATAGATGATGGCCTTCCAGGCCAAGCTGTTCTGTGATTCCATGATTCTGTGACTCTGCGGATCAGAACAACTAATACCATAGGAGCCTACTTAAAATTTTGACTTGACTGAGTCACTCTGACAGTTCAATGTTTTTTTTTTCCAAACTAAAGCAGTCTATGAATCACCTTTTGTTTTCTGATTTTTCTAAGAACATATTAATTTCAATAGATTATTGATCACATGCCTGTTATTGGTATCCTATATTTAATAAATATTCTATTAATTTTTTTATAAGAAGCTACATAATTTGATTTTAATCTCTTTGTAGATACTATTCTGCTTTAAAAACAATGGAACAGCTAGAAAATCTGTATCTTCCTAGAGTTAGCCAATACCGGTTTTGCCAGATAATGATAGAAAATCTTCCAAAACTGCGTGAAGAAATAAAAGAAATATCAATGTCAGATCTGAAGGATTTCTTAGAGAGTATTCGAAAGCATTCTGACAGAATTGGGGAAACTGCCATGAAGCAGGTAAGATGACCTAACAGGATCACTTCAGTTCTATTATATACTGAAAATATCAGTGTTGATAGTCTTGGGTTAGCCCAAACATTTATCTAAGGATTATCATCATCACATAGACCTTTGAGTAAAGATGAACTGTGAAATGGTTGCTAACATCTTGGGTAACATCTTCTGGACATGAAGTTGCCAATTCTAGCATTCCCTAGCTAACACAGGAAGCAGCACTGTGGCACCTCAGTGTCATTAAACGTTCTTTCCAAATTTTTATCTGTGTCCTCGACAAGTAGTTTCCTTCCTGGAAAAGGGAGGAGAAATGCTGTATATCTCAAGTTATGAAAAGTAGTGAAATACTTCGAGGAGTCAACTCCTAGACTCAGCAGCTGCTACACCAAATAAAAGCGCAGCCTGTTTGGCCAGCTGGCAAAGATGAGAAAGGCTAAAAGAAGTGTTGAGATAACTGCCTAGTTCTTTCTAAGGTACCACTAATACAGAGGACTGAGGTGAGAACCAGGGGGAGATTGGGACAGCTGGAGCCCTTGCCTGTTCCATCACAAAATAATCTGGCACTGGGTGAGCTTTAAAGAAGTTAATGCTTTTTAAATGTATTTGGAGAGCAAGTAAAGTTTTTGTTTTAATTTTTTTGGGGTAGATTTCAGGTTAGGTTGCCACTTTTTCATCCAAGGTTCTTGTAAAAACAAGTATTGATTATTATAAATGAAACTTAATTACATTATACTATGTTATCTTGTTGCATTTTTTTCAGTAATAGGGCAATATAGTGCATTTGGCTTCTGCAGCTGTCAGTTCACTAAGGCTTAACTGAACAAATAGCTGAAAAATCTGTAATAACTACTTCATTTAAATATTGATTCTCTTTTTACACTTTAGGATCAGGAAAATTGCAGATTACTTTTTTTTTTTTCTACTTTTAAAATTGTATTTTGAGGATTAGGGAAAAATTATGCAGAAATAAAGTATTGGACTCATTTATCATCCCCAAATGATTAAAGACAAAATAATTGGTGTAGGCTAAGGACACACATATGTCTTGCGCTTACATTGATGTGTGTTCAGTAGTACCACCTGCTTTTCATGTCATAGCATATACCCAGTGGTAAAATTTGCATTACATCCCTCTTTATTGGTACTACTCTTAAAACAGGCTCAGCAGCAGAAAACCTTTAATACCTCTCTTCAGAAGCAGAATAATGTAAACTATGGTCGGAATATGCATTTAGGTAGAAGCAGAATTCTGGAATCCAAGAATGAAATTACATTGAAACGAACATTTGAAGAAGATGATGAACATGAAGAAGAGGTAACTTTATACTGAATCATTATGCCTCATTTGAAGTTAATTTTGTAGGCTTATTGAACAAAACTTGCAGTGTGCTGCCTGTAGATGGTCACCATTAGTCAGGGAGAACCAGAGGACACCTTCAAGTGGCACCAGTCTAGGTTAGCATTTTAAGGGGGAAAAATAGTGCCAAGATATTAGTTGTATTAATGTTAGCTTTAGCATGATGTTTGGGGACATTCAACGGGATAGAATTTATATTATTAGGGAGTTCAGTTATAATTTACCTGGCCACTGTAAATGATATGTGGCCCACTGAATTATTCTGCTATTTCTAAAGCCAGCATTCCTGTGTTGAAGACTTCAGCTTGTGTTAGATCTCTTTCAGCTACCAAATATTTAGTATTCATAAGTTGGATGAGACAGTAAGTATTTAGAACTTTAAATCTGGTACTTTGAAAACAGTGAAAGGATTCTTGTCTTGTAACAAAATCTAATAATGTAGTACAAAGGGAGGGGACAGTCAAGCAATTAATTTGCAAACAATTATTTTTGTGATAGAACCTATCTATTTTGGGGTCATTATTAAGTGGACAAGTTCTGTTGGTAATGTATCACATTTTGCAGATTATATGCTTTTTATGCTTTATGTACTTTTATTTTTCCTTTCCTTCTTTAGGTGTTAACTGCCCAAGATCTTGTAGACTTTTCTCCAGTCTATAGGTGTTTGCACATTTACTCTGTTTTGGTATGTATTAAGGTGGCCTCAAAAAGATATTTTACTTTTTGAAGTTGTTCACTTCCATATTTTTCAACTGTAATAGTTTGCAAGCAAGCATATTGCTTCTAGTAGTAGTAATTCTGGATGAACCAGCTGAGATGAGTAAAGTATGGATACTCAGGGCATAACTGCATGTTTTATTTTAGATGCCTAATAAGGGACACACAAGATGTTAATTACTCAAGTGCTCTTAAACATATATGTAAGATATGCATATCTGCCTGAATAGTGGTGCTACTGCTTTTGTAGTTCCCCCAAGTGTTCCATGTTACCCAAATATTTGGGGAGCTATGATCAATATTACAAAAGGTAGGAATATTCAGCCTGAATCGTTTGGAAATCAGAATAGCAGAGCAAAACAACAAGCGAAAAATGGAGATTGTGACGGGCTGTGTCTTATTTTACATCTCCATTTTTGGTGTGGATTTGAGATCAGCTACACTTTTTCACTTATGTCAGGACTGAGTAGAGATCTGGCATTAGAATTGGAATTTCGTAATAGCTTTATGCATCTGAGAACTGCATTGAATATTTAGGCTAGAGGTGGATGGTTAGGATGTTTGATCAGTACGTGTTAATAGCACACTGTATAAAGTTGCACTCCAGCCCAAAGTATTCTAGTAAATTTGCATATCAGTTTCGAGTGGAGTTTTTTTTGGTTTTAAGCAAAGTCTCTTTTTCACTTTAGGAATTTGTTAGGTTAGCAGTGTTTCTAAATATGATGAAATTGTCATTATAAACTTCAAATGCTAAATTTAAACTTTCTTTTTATATCTTATAAAGGAGTTAAATAAGTAATAATCTTTGTAATAATTTGAAGATTTTTTTTATAAGTCCAAGTAATGGAATTCTAAATAGCACTGGCCTAATAATAGGCTCATGAAGTTAAAATAAACCTTTTAAAAAATGCTAAGCTGCTTTATTCTGCTTGCATACAAATTACATTGCATTCGTAGGTAGATGAGTCAATGAAATCAACTGATTTCAAATGAACAGATGGTTTCTACTGAATGGTCTTCTTAATGAGATGAGGAGGATGTTACATGAATTCCTCACAATGTAATCATTAGGCAGAGAGGGTATTGTATTCTAAGGGCTATGATAGGAGAAAAAGCCAAATCCACACTCATTATGTTTATCAATTCCAAAGAGAATAAGAAAATATTAAATCTCATGTGGTTTTTTCCTCAGGCAAAACTAATGCAGGCAGTGTTCAGATGTGTCATATATTCATAGAAATGTTTTGGTAGTTTAACTTTGCCATGCAACTTTGCAGTTAGTGTCTTGAATAATGTAGAAAAACATTTTAGGAGACAATGGTTTTCAGTTACAGAGTAACAGGTGATATGCCTGTAGTATAAAGCCATAAATACTGTTTAAAATGCATAACACTGACAAAATGTACCCGCATGAGCAAAATTCTTATTTACAGTACATCCTGTAGGCTACTTTAAAAACTAAAAGGTGATTTCTGCATATTTCATGCATGCAAAACTTCACTGGTGTCAGCTGGAGGTCTGTGAGTGGAATAAGTGCAAAATATGTGGCTTAGTTGAAGAGAATTCTACCCTTAATGTAAGAAGTGCCTTTTTCATACTGAAACAATGTTCTTGTTTTAACTACTTTTGTCTTCATTTAGGGTGATGGAGAAATATTTGAAAATTACTACAGAAAGCAAAGGAGGAAACAAGCAAGATTAGTTCTGCAACCGCAGTCAAGCATGGTAACCAGTACTTTTGGTTTTACATTGACTTGAATTGTAGCTGATACTTGGTGGTATTTTTATTCCTAAACTTGTTTTTTTTTTCATGGCAAGCATGAAACAGTAGAAGGCTATAGAAGATACTTCAGCCAAATTGTAGGGTAAGTTTTCCGAATGAACATGTATTTCAGTTTTACTGTATTGATTCTTAATTCACCCTTGTTCTCCCGTAGTCCAAAAACTTTCTTCTGCAAGGTTCAGTTTCTGCACAGATTGTGCAGGTGGTTGTTACTGGGACTGAATGGGAAGAGCGCCCATATCCTGCTAGTAGAGTGCCCCACAAGGACACTCCAGCAGTCTGGGCACCAGCTGGCATGAAATAAACTTTTCACATTTTGACTTCATGCTGGGCAAAGCAGAACACCTGACTGATCAAAGTGTCACTGCTCAAATTGGGGAGGATTTGATTATATATGTGAAAGGGCAGATTTTGCTCTAATATTAGAAAACAACTTAATAATTTAAGCATTATTTTGATTTAGTTTCTTTGTAGTAGAAGACCACATTTTACATGTAACCCAAGGATTGGTAACAAGAACATATACTGATGAACTCTGGAACATGGCCCTTTCCAAGATCATTGCTGTTCTTAGAACACATTCAGTAAGTGAGAAGTTTTATCAGTGTTGCAGTTTAAATCCTTTTCAGAGTTCTGTATATTTTAAGCTGGGATAGTAACAAAGTGAAAAATTATACCTCACTCATGGTTTCTTTTCCTTGTGGTTGAAAATTGCTCAGATTTGGGAGGGAGCCTGCCAAGCTTTTGTTTTTTTCCAGCAGTATCAGGCTGTGATCCACAGCCATGGGCTATTTGCATAATCCTTCACTGATTTACAACTCACTGGGTCTTCCAAACCTTCTCTTAGTCCAGCAGTTTAGAATATGCGGAGTTAATCTGCTGTTATTATTGCAATCCCTCCTCATTAGTCTCAACTGACCTCTTCATTAGATCAGATTGAATAGTTCAGTGCTGAAAGCACCACCAGGAAATAGTTCCTAATTATCATTCCAAATGCAGTGTTTCCAAAATAAACTCTACCAGCAAAACCCTTGGAGCTATCTCCTCAATGCTATAGTTGAAATATGTTTATGTTGAAATAAACATATTAGAAAAAAATCTGTATCAACTGAGTATTTCAGTGCATTCAACGTGTCTCCTAAAGTTACAATTATGCCTAGCTCCAATGATGCTGAATAGCTGCATGCTGTTTCTTATTGCTCTGTGGAAACCAATGTATACCATTGTTCACTCTGATAGTAAATTGCTTCAGAGTTTACTATTAGTATAACTTTTACTATCAGAAAAAATAGAAGAGTTTTATCTTTCGTTTTTAATATTTGCTAGTAGCAGTTCATTTATGGAGGGTTATTTTAATTTTTATTGCAATTGATCTTTAATTCAAGGAATCTTATACATTTCATATATACTGACCAAAAATGGGGAAAAAGTTCACATAATTTTATCATAGGACCTTTACTGATCAGTGGTACACAAGATGTTTTCATAGTTTTTAATTCAAGGGGATATATTCAGCATTTTTTAAACTAAATATTTTTCAAGTTAATCGTCTGTGTATGGATTTATTCAGTGAAGTAAGAATATGGTAATTTAAGGAGTAAAAGTAATGTAATCTCCAAAGAATTCTTCAATATCTTCTCATGTAATTGATCACTATTTCTTCTCAAAATGTATAACTCTCATCAAAATCAGTTCTGTCATAATCTCATCCTAACATCATCCTAGTGCAGACTAATGTTTAGGTAATTGTGTGTCGTCTTATGGGCTATTACAAATCAAACCCTGACTTTAATAAAGTATTATAAAAGCAAAAATTAAAGAAAGGTGAAACAGGTAGATAAAGTTCAACCAGTACTGTATTCTTATGCTGCTTTAGATTATTCTGATACAAAAGTTTTTTCTTTATCCAGTATTACAAGTAATGAAGCTAAGGTGAAATCCTCTGAAAACCAAATTTCAGTTATTTTGTAAATTACTTAGTCTTGACTTTTCACCATCAAATTTGTAGTTTGAACTTACTTAGAAACTGCTAGTGTTTTACCCATACGGCTAGGAGACTGTCTGAGGTGGCACAGTTAGCACCAGCTAGATCCAGGCTCAGTGTTCAAAGTGTTTCCTGTGGAAAACTCGATGTTGATTTAGCAAAGCATTTTGATGTATGCTTACATTCCACTGAAATAGATGTAATTTGCTGATTTTGAATCTCAGTACAACATACTGAGATTTATTAAATCTCATATTTTAGTTTACATTTTCCGAGCTTTTATACTACTGATAGTTCATATAGAAATCTAAAAACTACTTTTGCGTAGCTGGCCTAAATGAACACAAGTGAGTCTAAGTTGCTTTTTACTAAGGCAGTCAGACACGTAAAGAGATAAAGTTGAGGAGTTTAACTTTCTGTGCTAATATTCTTCGAAAACTTGTGTCCCGTATTTTAAATCCTTTTAACTAAACCAGAATTTCTCACTTTCAGTCCTATTGCAGTGATCCTGACCTTGTTCTGGAACTGAAGAATCTCATTGTAGTATTTGCTGATACTTTGCAGGTACGTACTATAGTAGTAATTTAACTAAAATTCTTAGAGTTAAATTCTTCATTTAGGTAAGTGCAATGCTTTGGCTTTTCCTGAATCATATACATGAATCAAGAAGAAAAGTACGCAATAGCATTTTAAAAATATATGTATTACTTGCCATGATAATACTGAAAAGGAAAAACTGAGTTAATATATGCACTCTGGGCTATCCAGCTAGCATCCAGTTATTCATCAGGGTGCACAATTCATGTTAGCTTTATAATCTGTCCACATTTTGCCTTTCATAAATGCTTTACTTTTGATCTGAAGCAAGAATAACATTCCAGTTACCATTAACTCTTTAGCCAAAAGAGCAAATTAACAACATTGGCAAGTATTCTTGCAATGTTTAACAGACTGATAAAAAAGATTGGTTATGTGCATAAATAGCAAGTTAAAATGTTGATGAGAAATAGGACAAATTTCTGCTTGAAAACTGAAAGCATAGGATAAAGTATTAGGTAAGAATTTAATATATAATCTTCTAATTATACTGTTGTTTGAGGTACTATAATTGCTTTATAGAACTGACAAGATTGAATGAGAAGTCTCATCTTCATCTCAGAGCCATGAAGTCATGTGATAGGAATTGAGTGTATTTGCTACTGAATTATTTGCTCTTTTCATTTTTATACTTTAGGGCTATGGTTTTCCTGTGAACCGACTATTTGATCTTTTATTTGAGATAAGAGACCAATACAATGAAACACTTCTTAAAAAGTGGTCTGTATTGTTCAGGTTGGTATTTCAAAACAATTGTGCCTTTTGTATTGTCGAATTTACTTTTTTTTTTTTTTTTTGTAGTATTGTAATTCTGGAAGAATTCATTAACTCAGTAGTGTGTATGAATTTTAGGTTGGACAGGGCAAAGATATTCATCACGTGTGACTAATATTTAGAAGAGCCACTGAGTACTGCTTCTGTAGTTACTGGAGAGAAGGAAAGTCTCCAAAGGGGCATTACTGGAGAAACATGCAGAAGAAAGCCATCTGTTCTTCTTTGTTAGGACCCTAATAACACTAGATTATTGCAATAGGGCATTAGGGTCCTAATGTAGGTTATCTTAGTGTTTACAGCTAGCTGATACATGTGCCTCCCTGACAGACTACTGACATTGCCAGTATGTCTTCATGTTTTTGTTTGTTTGTTTGATTGTTTTTATTAAATGCAGATTGGTTATAATTGTAATATAGAAATTAATTGTAATATAGAAAACCTTAAAATAAAATCGAGCACTTAAGATTCTTAAGTTCTTTAGAGTCTTAGTCTAGAATACAAATGACTAACATAGTCATTTGACTAGTAGAAGAGTCCAGAGGGTACTTAACACTGTGATCATGTGCCTAGTTAAAGTTCTCTAATTCATCTCTAGGGAGGTATATGTAGCTCTGCTGCATAAGTGGGGCGCACTGAATATCTGCTTTATTGTAGGCAAAGAGTAGGCTACCATAGTTAATAAGTATCTCATTATGGTTTACCCTGAGGTAGACAAGTTCATCTCAGGTTCCTTTGCTGCATTATGCTTTGGTCATACATATCAAAATGCTTTCAGCTACTTTTCTGTGATTAGACACAACATGCAGAGCATATACAAGGTACTTTCAATTCACCTAAAAATAGCTTGATTGTCTGAAATTATGACAATTATAGCTCTTAAGTTTTTGAAGCTGCGCACCTAAGCATAATAATAAAATGTATATTAATTTACATGTTTTAACACTGGAAAAAATTGTAAATAAAGTTACATATCTGATTTTTTTTTTTCCCTCTTTAATTCACCAGGGATATTTTTGAAGCAGACAACTACAGCCCTATTCCTGTGGCAAATGAAGAAGAATACAAAATAGTTATAAGCAAATTTCCTTTTCAAGATCCAGAACTTGATAAGGTAAGGAAAAGTTTTATGTTACTAAAGTTTGCTGAAATCCAGTTAAGGGTACTTAGGACAGTAATGTTTTTTATAATTAAAAAGCAATTAAAATTTGAGAAGTTAGGTAGATTAAGAAACTAAATCACCTTCTTTGTGTGTAATTGTCTAGTCATAAGTAAATATGCAAATTAAAGCTTAATAATTTGCTCTGATGTTTGAGTGAATAATGAAACCCATTGGTTTGTAAACAAATCAGTAGTACAGTTTAATTGATACAGTCTTTATGTAATTATAATACAGTCTGTCTTTAGATAAATTTTAGTTGCAACTCATTTGGTTTAATAATTCGTTATGTGCTGTAGTGTTGCAATAATATATGTAAAACAGGGATCAGCTAGAGACAGCAACTTTCCTATTTCTCTTTTTTAAATTGATTATTTGTGTTTGTGCATGGGGGGGCAAAATAAGCATGCACAGACTGCAAATACTTCTGGTGTGCTAGGGTTCCAGTAGGATAGTTTTTCACAGCCTCAGCTATTCTTTCAGTGGTGATTAATATTTTCTACTATTCAAATATGGTTTTGGTAATACCGGTGAAGAAAACAGGCTCATGATGGAGTCTGCAACTAAATCCAAGAACCACATGGAAGTGGAAGTAAATGTTGCGAAAGGAAGCTAATTAGGGTTACTACAAATACCTGCAAAAGCAAAAAGATATTCTAATTCTATGATTCAGCAGATGTTGTGAATGCTCCATCCCTGGTGGTGTTCAAGTCTGGGTTGGACATAGCCTTGGGTGGCATGGTTTAGTGGAGTTGTCCCTGCCCATGGCAGGGGGGTTGGAACTAGATGATCTTAAGGTCCTTTCCAACCCTAACTATTCTATGATTCTATGATTCTACGTCTAACAAGCAAATGTAGCATGCATGTTATTAATCCAGAATTTCAGGGAAGATGAAAAATTAAAGGTGAGTTTTATGAGAATTATTGAATAAGGCTCCAGAGTGCTTTGTGGATGCTTTCCATTATCGGATTTATTTACCTGGCCATTATAATACTAAAATAAGATAAACAGAATGGAAATCCCTTACAGTGTTGGAATTATGCCAAACCCCTGGTATTATTTACCATGACATATTTTGCTAATAAATTGCAGAGATTTTCGACTTGCACTAAATAATTCTATCTGCTAGCTCCTCTCATTCTGATGTATTAGCATGTGTGCATGGCCATAATGTGCATGAGTATGTGTAGTTACACATATGTATGATTAATACAAAGCTTTAGCTCTTATTTCAGCAGAAGAAAAATGTGTGCTCTGTACCCAACAATTTTAATTTTGGTTTATTACACAGAGAAAGGTTTCTATTTTGTAGTGAACAGCCCTTTATGTAGGTATTTTGTGTGCAGAATTTCACTGGTGTTTAATTTTTGGACTGATGAACTTGAAAGTAAAGCTGTGAATCAGGTTGGATTCTGTTCCAAACTATCATTGGCCAGCTGTATGGTGCTATGAAGTCACTTCCCATTTCTCTGTGCTGGTTCATTCATCTGTAAAGCAGAGAAAACATTTTTTTTTTATGTATCTCTGAAAAGAGCTTTCAAACCTGTATGTAAAGCAGAAAGGCATCATTAGAAATCAGGCAGTGAGGTTTTTTTCTTGAGTCCTAGCAATTTTTGTAGCAGTTTAATTGACTTCTGCCAAATTCAGGATAAGGGCAGATCTCAAAGATAATTGAGCTTCTAAAAATTTTGTCAACGAGGCAGTGAAATAGAGGAGAAAGAATCATTTAGTATCCTTGTTGAAAGAAAGACTGCAGTGTTACCTTTCGGTTTATTAGATAGCAGGGAATCCACAAGGAAGGGAAACTTAATGAATGCTTCAACATCATTTCTACTGGCTGCTGTTTATAATCCTATCCATTTCATTCTCTGTTGTTGCCTCAGGCTATATGGCACTGGGAGGTCCTATTGGATGGGTTAATTTAATCTACATTTTGTTGTTTAAAGAAAAAAAGTGTAGGTTCAGGCTAGTTTATAGAAAGGAATAGACACCCCAGAGGGCTAATTCCGTTTGATGCATCTCTGATGCGTTTTACAGATTAAGAGGAATTTCACTTTTGAAAATGTCTGGTTTTCTACATTTAGTATAAAAAGAGATGGATGTGAGTGACTGTCTCATTTTTAACTGTAGGTTAGGATGAATCACACTCACATTTTATAGGTAAGTTTGTCATGGGAATTGCTTGCAGCACATTAGGAATAATTATGACCTACGAGGTATTTAACGTAGCAGATCCAATCTGAGTGGACAAACCAGTCTTGTCCTCACTGCTGTTTAGACTGAATGTGCTGAACTATCATGGGTTGATTATATGATCCTATTTGACTCCTTTTCTGTATTTAGAAGTTAGACAAATGGTTGTAGCTTTTCCTTCCCTTCCCTTCCATTCCCTTCCCTTCCCTTCCCTTCCCTTCCCTTCCCTTCCCTTCCCTTCCCTTCCCTTCCC
>JAOEHX010013743.1:0-12334 GCA_025448015.1 Bolborhynchus lineola
TGATCCAAACTGACCAAAGAGGTATTCCATAACATAGCACGTCGTGCCCAGAAGGTAAAAACTGGGGACAGGAACCCGGAAGAGAGGAGTTCACAGCTCGGTTGCCAGGTGGTGAGCATTTGTATCCTCTTCCCTTGTATTTTAACCTGGTCATTATTGTTTCTGGTGGTAACAATATTGATTTGTGTTATACCTTAGTTATTGGACTGTTCTTATTTCAACCCATGGGAGTTACATTCTTTCGATTCTTCTCCCCACAGCCTTCCCCCCCTTTTGGAGTTGGGGGGAAGAAGGAGGGGGAAGTGAGTGAACAAACTGTGTGGCTGATTTACAGCTTAAACCACTACATTAACTTATTTCATTTGATTTTAATCAGGCTACAGCACCTGTAATCCTGAGATTGTTAGGTGTCTTTTCCCATGGATGTTAAGTGTCTTCAGAGGTAGATATACCCGAGGTCTGCCTGCTCAGAGCCATATGCCCTGAATCCCAGATGGTGAATTATCTTGTTGTCAGGGACCGATTTACTGAACAAGGAGGAGGGAAATATACACTTATACTCATGTGCATAATGAGAAAGGTTATTTATAAATTTAAGTTGGTGTAAATACTCAAGCCTGAAGTAGACCTATAAGCTGAAACCCTATAGGCTGAGGATGAAAGAAGTATTGCTTAAGGAATATTCTGTCTGTGGAGCAGACTTTGATATCCGTTGACAGCAGCTGAAGCTTTTATTGTACTCCAGGGAAGACTGTGTGGCGGAATGTCCCAAAATCTCATGCTTTCAGAAGTCAGAAGTTTTGAGGCATACACTGGGTAGACCCAAAGTCTACCAGCTATAGACTACACTCTTTTTCTCTTCTTTGTTTTGGTGATAATCAGTGAAATCTGAAATGTCTTAAATGATACTTTATCTGCCAGTTTACAATAATTGCTTACCATCAGCAAGAAACTTTGAGAGAGGAAGGAATAAATGTCTCATGATCTTCAGGGTGCAATAAATTAAGAGTAATGCAACTTGGAAATTGAAATCTGTCATAATTAGCCACTATCAATACTTTTTTTTTCCTGTAATCATTGTGTGTTCATGTGTAAAATCCTCAAAGCTTAATTTGGCGGAAAGTATCTGCCTTTTTGACAGGACACTGGAAATCACAGAGGTGAGTTTCGGTTGCTTCAGCCTTCCTGTAATTTTTTGAAGAAAGATCTCAGTATATGCAACAGGATAAGCTTTGAATGTAGGAGATTGTCCATGAGCTACAGGACAAGAATCACTCCAGTAGATCTTTGTTGCCCATAGAGTCAATGACATAAACTATAAGATTATATACATCAGTGCACATCAGTTTGCTTAATATCCACAAGCATTCAAACAGCCTTTAGTCTCTTAAGCACTTTGAAAAATTATCTATCTGCTCTGTTCTGTAAGTAGGAGAAGAATATAGATGCTAAGTATTAAATGACAGCAATTTACACATCCTCTTCTCTTTATACTATCATTTTTCAGAATCAGTTTTTTGTTATATGTAAAGTGGTTTAGATCAATAGCTAGAAATAAGCTTCTCTTGCATTGATTTGCTGAGCAGATTATGTATGAAGATGACAAGGAGTTAGGGTTGATACAGACCGATCTCTAATTGCCTAATGAATTTTACACTTTTCAGTCAATTCTGTACGTACAGTGGAGATTCAGACTTATTTTAAATATTCTTACAGTATATTCACTGACAATAAGAATATAATCTTGAAAGTTTAAACTAGAAACATTGGCATGAGCATGTGTATTTTTTAATCATCATTTGATAAACAAGGAGTCAAATATGCACAGCTAGCTAGCTTGTGGTGTGGTATTGTATTTGTAAAAGTGTGTGGCTAAATCACACACAGAGCAAAGAAATGACCAATGAAAGAGTCCTGCAATAAACATAAGCTAAATAATTGGAGAAAGGTGACTGTGGAGCAAAACTATCATTTCATTTGTGATGCAGTATCTAAGCTTCCTTTGTTCACCTCATTTTGTTAACAAATCTATACCCATCCTCAGCTCAAAGCAGTTGAATAAAATGTGGCATCTTCAGTGAAGATTGTGGTTTTTTTTTTTTTTAATTCTTGTCTTTTCCTTTCCTAGTGCTTCTTTTTTTATCTGCACTTGATACAAATATATAAGAGGAATTACTTGCATTGTATCAACTGGAATATTCCTCATATTTTTCTGAAATATGATAGGATTTTTGTGATTTTAAGTGATGGGTTACTTTTGTATGGCCTAGCCAATATAATGTAAGAGAATAACGGAGTAGTGACTGGGAAGTCTTGTATTATTCTGGTCATGCTTTTTATGCCATAACTAGAAGCACAAGCAGTTCCAAAAAGTGACTAGCTCTTCCATCTCTTCAGGAAAGAGAAGAAAGATGCAATTAAAAACTATGAAAATTATTTGAAACAAAAAAATTTTGGAACATACATGAATAATAATAAAAAAAAAAAATCCTCAGAAAACAAAGGCATCAATTAATAGTAAAAATCTGTGATGATTTTACTTTAATTGGCTCTTATATTCCTTACGTTAGTGAATATAATTAAGTATTCAGATTCTACTTTTTCAACCTGTTCTGCTACAGGAAAACATAAACCAAAAAGATGTGCAGTGGGAATTTTATTCATTGTGTAGTAACATTTTGCACTAATGGAAGCCTGAAGGTGGTAATATGGAGATGTGTCATAATGTTACAGGAGATTGTTAGGCTTTATCAGTTGACAATTATGAACATCAAGAAAATTCCTTGTACCTTCTTGATATGTATGAGATTATGGTACTGGATCATGAAGCAAAATGAGCCCAAATGAGAGAACTTTTAAGTATTCAGAAAGTTTTTAAACTGAGGCCCTCAGTTTTGACACCCTACCTATGCAACTTTACCTGATAAGCTCAAAAGAAATCTCCAAATTGTGCCCTACGCTTGGCTCTCTATCCTGTTCTAGTTTCACTTTTTGCTTGTAACTCACTGCAGTGAAATGGAAGAATACCAAAAAGTAAACCAAGGATATGCAGTGCAAAATTGATACTAATGCCTTTTATGCCTTTCTAGCCTCTCAGTGTGTTTAAAATAATAAAGGATGCATGGGCACACAGTTGTCTACCAACTGTTCCTAGGAGTGTGTGGAAACCCACAGGACTCTGCTCCATAAATACTAGGTCAAAATATTTTGCCTGATTGGCATATAAAGTGTGGAGCTTAGAAAGAAGTTCTACATCTTTTACAATTTGCAGGTGCATGAGGACTGTCAGAAATGGGCCAAAATAATGTCTGATTTTGTTCTTTGCTAGTGGAATATTAATAGTTACTATATTTTATGACAAATTTAAACAGTTTAGATAGACCCTCTGCATGCCTAATTTCTCTTGTTACAGTGCCTGATGCTGTCCTGAAATTTACTGCATAGAGTTAGTTATATCTATTAAAACAAATTTTCTTACTAGAACATTATGATGATTGACTTTGATTGATTTTTTTGTTGCTGTTTGCTTGTGTCAATATTTCCATTTTTCAAACATTTTTTCTTCCACAAAATTGTTAAATTAAGTTTTAAAATAGTCACTCAAATTTAAATGTAGAAATGTCTCTTGAAATTATACTTCTACTTTATGGATAAGTATATAAAATATTCATTAAATTAATGGAATCAGAATAAAAGAATGGTCAGGATATGAAGGGACCTTAAAGATCACTTAGTTCCAACCCTCCTGTCCTGGGCAGGGACAGCTTCCATTGGACCAGGTTGCTCAACACCCCATCCAGCCTGGCCTTGAACACTGTCAGGGATGGGGCAGACACAGCTTCTCTAGTCAGGCTGTTCCAGTGTCTCACCAGCCTCATAGTGAAGAATTTCTTCCTTACGTACAATCTAAATCCACCCTCTTTCAGTTTAAAGCTGTTCCCACTTGTCTTATCACTCCATGTCCTTGTAAAAAGTCGCTGCCCAGATTTCCTGAAAGCCCCCTTTAGGTATTGGGAGACTGCTATAAGAACAGAAAAATCTTTTGAATGTATTGTGTGATACCTGTGCATATACTTGAATATTATGTGGGAAGATTTTTTCAGTGGCTGTAGGTGGAAACAGCAACATATAACTAGCTACACAGGGACCAAAGTACTAAAGTAGTTTATTTGTGTTATGATTTCACCTTCTTCTAGGTAATTGCTGTTGATCTTATCAATAGTATTCATCAAAAAGAAACTGTTAATTTTGGCTAGAAATTATTAAAAAAGATGTGAACAGCTTTTTAATTTATTACCTTGGAGAATCCATTCATTTCCCACATCCCATAACAGGGATTTTATTGGTCACTCTTTGTGTCTCTTCTGATATTCATTCTTGTCTGTAAATTAAATCACCACAGAATTGTATTGCTAACACTCCTTTGCTCCAAGTTGCATCTTATTTCTGTTTCTTCTATGCCAGATATGACTATTGTATAGTTCTCTACCAAGGAATGTGCCTTTTGAATTTCTTTGTGTACCATCTTAAGTATGCATTATGATTGTAAAATTATTAGATAAAATAATAATTAGAAATATAAGATTTAATCTCCAAGCAATTAGTAATTTTTTTCTTAAGGTCTGAAGGTTAAATGGACAAAATTTGGTTCTTTTCAAACTCACTGGCATAATTTTGATATTGGTGCACATGTTTAAGTACTGTTATCTTTTTTGGTTGAACTAGTTAAATTTAATTTAATTGTTTCAAGCCCAAGACTCAAAAAAAACAGAGTCTGAAGGTTGGTTAATATGAGTAAAAATGGAAATGTGTGGAGTACAGATCCATCTTGTTTGGTTTTTATTTTCTCTAGATGGAACTGCTGCAGCATAAAGTGATGATACAACAGAACAAAAAGGGAAGAGCTAGGAAATTATTCTGTTGTAGAAGATGATTCAAGAAATGAAAGATTCCTGAGAGATTAGTATTTAGTGACCGCTTTACTCCTAGAGATAGTCATATGGGTATTTTTGATGTTATAAGTGAACATTGGGTATGGAAATACAGGTCAGTGATTAGGTGCAAAGCAAGGATGTGGGCACCTGACTCCAATTCCATTACCCTACATCGACTGTCTTTCTTATTTCAAGAAATTCACTAATTCAGCACATCTAATTCTAGGGAACTACTCAGTAGTCCAATAAGTGTCTTAATGCCATGTCTGATACTTTCTGAGGTACCTGAGACAATCACAGAGATCTGGCAGACATGATAGGGAATATCCTTGTCCTTCTGGAGGGGCAGCTTAAGGCCAAGGAAGTGACGCAAAGACCATCTGAACAACAATAGGCATCTTCATGCTTAGAGATTAAATATCTACTTCAAGCTAATTCAGTTTAGTTTGTCATATACCATTACTCACCTAGTGCCACCTGAGTTGCCTTGCTATTCCATTCCTTCCAAGGACAATGCTGATGTGATTTGAGGATTCACACTCCACCACAGCAGCCTTCACTGAAGGGCTGAACTAACAGTGCCTATTTCCCTGGTCATGCATACAGCCAAAATTATTACTGAAACTCAGTATTTACCTTCCTATGTGAATAAAGGTGTATGAGATGAATGCCATCATTATTTTTCTTTCTTGGTGTTTCTGTTGACTATCCTAGTTTACAGGATGATATAAAAATAATTTTCCTAAAAATTCTGGAGCTGTGGCTCAGCAATGAGTGCAGCATAAATACTTGTGTGAAGCTGTGCTCCTAAGTGAGAATGGGTGACAGATGCCAGATAAAAATGTCTTTCCAAAAGAGGAAAAAGGAACACTCACATAAGCGGGTTTATGAAGTTTAGTGCTGAAGATGATTGGCTAAGCTAAAAAAAAAAGAAAGAATTTTTTTGTTCTTTTTTTTTTTTTTTCTCTCCCAAGTATAGATTTTGCCCTGGAACTCGGCTCAGAGGATCACTTAAACAATATAAATATGTGAAATTATTCATGTTACTCATGAAACGGGTACTCTTGTAAGCAAGTGGAACTCAATTATAACATTTGTATGTGCAAATGAGGGTATGGTTGTATTTGCAATGCAAACATGTCCTCCCTTCTTCTTTAAAAATTTGACCAACTCATTGCAACACATCTATTAAGTGAGCCCCAAAGATTAACTGGCGATACCAGATTTTTTTTGTTTGAAATAATAATTTTCCATCTTCCAAAATGCTATGTGTCAAAAGAAGAAAATCACCCCAACTTCCAATTAATGTAAAGACATTTATATTTTTTAAAAAGCATTGGCAGAAAATATAACTACTGGGAAATGAAAAAGGAATCCATTTCAGACTAAGCTAAACTAAGAAATCTGCTATAGGCGTGTACCTAAAACCCACCAACTGCTAATACATGCTCACTACAGGACTATCCTAGAAATGGTCTAAAATTAAACTGTAGAAATTTTTACACTGTGTATGTCTGTTCTGCAACACCAGCCATTTTGTTGTACAGATCTGTTGTCAGTATGATGCCTTAATTATTACACTGGAAATATAACCCTTAAGATCTAGGTCATATTAAAAGGAGTAAGACAGCTGGTGTGCAGTGCTGTGTCATAGAATTAATGTTATGTTTGTTATATGAATTCAAGGAGTTTTCTTTCTTCAATTTTTCTTCTCTTAATTTTTCTGTTCTACTCTCTTGCTGCAGATCACACAGAAAAACTGCATATATAGATTTACGTGTTTATTTGACTAATACATAGATAGTTCATTTTTATCTCTTAATGTAAAACAATATTTTGATTATTATAAAAAATAGTGTTATTGAAAGGAATTCTTCTACAACTGAATTTGTGATGAAAAATAGTGGGAAAATGAAAATAATCCTGAACTGCTTCAGTGGGAACTTTTTCCTTTATCTTTACATTCATTTTAATTTCTCCTTCAATTTTCTCCCTAAATCTCTCTTCCCAGTCAAGCACCTTTTGTGTTACAGTGTCTGGAGATGGATAAATGGTGAGCTACAGCAGCAGAGAGGGCAGATAATGCATCGCTAGCATGCAAGTACCTTTAGCATTTATACAGAAGCTGCTTCCAACAGACCTTTTAAAGTGGAATGTGCGAGAGGTGTTTGATGAGGTGCAGGTATAATTCTCAGATTCTGTATGTATAATAAAATAAAAAAAAAAAAATCAGATACTGTGATTGTTCTAAGTGTAGGATGTAATAGCAGTTATGAAGTACCCACTTATGGAAATAGTCTTCCTCTGTTGTTTCCAGGACACCTGGAATTTGCTACTTAGTTTATACCAGTCTCCCTCATTTCAATTTTAGTTTTTTTGGGAGATTGCTTTGGTTTGGTATTTTTTGACCTTTTTTTTTTTTTTTTTTTTTTTTTTCTCCCAGTGAGGGTGTTGATTCATTTTGTGCAGCAATTACAAGTGAGTTAGATTTCATGAAAATAAATTTTGCAAAATTAGGAGCAAAATTAATGGGGCAGTGAAGGGAACTAATCAAACTCATGAGACTGGAGACAGACTGAAAGACCTCGTTAAAAGTACCTAATGAAGCAAAGATAGAACAATCTACAAATCCACCACAGAAAAATTGTAGTGGACAAGAAAAGGGAAGCTGTGCTAAACAAGAACATGGATATAAGGATGATAGACAGAAGGGGAATGGAAGAGATTTGTCAATGGTCTGGAAGCCTAAAGGAAATATTTCTACCTTGTATTTGTCAACAAAAGGATCAGGATTTTTATGATGTCATGATATAAAAAGATAAAAAAAAAAAATAAAATCTTTGAAAAATGTCTTTGCAGTGTAATTCTATTTAGAACATTTAGAGACAAAGATCAAAGTCCTACACAGATTAATACTGTGGAGAGAAAGGCAAACATGAAGATGTATTAAGGAAAGATGAATGAAGGAGTAAAGAGTAAGACCTAAGTTGCTTCACCCAGCACGACTATTCTGCCTTTTTCCAAGACTAAAAACTCTAGAAAGAATGAAATCTGGAGGAGACAAAAGAATTTATTTCTAAGGTGCCAGAGAGGATCGCTTTCAGGTAAAAAAAAAATTTAAAAAACTTCTTTTACAAAGTACTATTTTGTATTAGTCTAAACAAGCAAAAGAATATCTCAGAAACACACAGGTAAGCTCAGTAGACTTCTGTACTTATTTTCTGCTACTTCACAGAGCTCTGGCTAATGGTAAGATGTGGGCTTATTTTTTCTTAAGACAAGGGAACCTGTTCCCTACTATACAGGGATATTTTTTCTCCCCCTGAGAATATTGCTAAGCGTTATTTTTCTTTTCATTCAGTGATACACATTTATAGAAAGTGTAATGTTTATTTTCTATTTTAAGATACAAATAAGGAATATTGACAGCACTTATTCTTTCTTTTCAAGCCCTCAATCTGACAGGAGAAAGATAACATAATTAAATATCAAGAACTTTTATTTAATAGTACTCGTGACCATGACTTTGGTGCCTGTGAGTCTCAGGGCACATAACCAAGTATAACTAAAACAACTGCAAGAGAAATAATGAAATGGTTAAGTAAATTTCAGAGCCCTTAAGAAAAATGTAGGAAAAAAGCACAACAACCATTCTGGAATGAAACAAACTAATTATTCAGTGAGGAAAAGTCTTATTTTTCAATCATTAGCAGTGGGTTATGACCAATTAATGTGCTAGGATATAAATCCTTTTAAAAATAGTAACTACACTGCATGGTTTCCCAAGATGGGGATATGATTTCATAGACCCTTTTTGTTAATATATGATGAAGATGAATACTTGTGTAGTCTACACAGTGCTATTATAACAATGTTATAGGCTATAACAGTGAAACAGGTTACTACTGTGCTGGTTTTTGCTGAATAGAGTTTTCTTCATAGAAGCTAGTATGGGGCTATGTTTTGGATTTGTGCTGGAAGCAGTGCTGATAACACTGGGATGTTTTCATTATTGTTGAGCAGCATTTACACAGAGCTAAGATTTTTTCTGCTTCTCACACCACCCATCAGCGAGTAGGCCGGGGGTGCACAAGGAGTAGGAAGGGAACACAGCCTGGATAGCTGGTCCCAACTGACCAAATGGATGTCACATACCATATGGCATCATGTTCAGCATATAGAGTGAGGGGAAAGAAAAAGGAAAGGGGGATGTTTGAAGTGATGGCTTTTGTCTTCCCAAGTAATACATGTGTAATGGAGCCCTGCTGTTCTGGAGATGGCTGAACATCTTCCTGCTGATGGGAAGCAGTAAATGAATTCTTTGTTTTGCTTTGCTTTGCTTTGCTTTTGTGCCTGGATTCTGCTTTGCCTATTAAACTGTCTCTATCTCAACCCACAGGTTTTCTCAGTTTTACCTTTCTGATTCTCTTCCGCCATCCCAATGTGGGGGAGTGAGCAAGCATTTGTATGTTTCTTCATTGCGGGCTGGGGATAACCCACAACATTCACTTTAGAGAATATTCTTTCATGCAATGTCTCTTCCCCCATTCCCCTTTCTTTTGGCTTACAGACAGTGTTTGCCAGTGTATCTGTGGCAAATTCAGCTTTTGATAACTACATTCTGCATACAGAAATTACCAATAGCTTTAAGTTGGATAAAGCATCATTTCTCTATTATCTTGTGTTACTCCCAGTCACATAATCTACTGCTAACCAGCTGATGTGTTCCACTAAATGGCTGGCTGGAGTGCTGTGACAAATGAGATGAACATCAACTACATGGAGTAAGTTCCTTCAAGCTTGACGTTGATCTTACAGCACTTCAAAAAGAGTAGGAAAAGACACTTCATACAACTGTAGCATTTATGGTATATACTTATTTAATATAGTAATTTACAAACATTTAAATAGCTGCAGTTATGCTTCACTAATAAATGAACGCTATTACTAGTTTATAGTCTTTGCTTTCAGAAACCTGCCTAATAGTGGTGACAATTCCCCTCTCTCACAGCTTATTTTTGTTCATGAATATAAATCTTGAATGCATGCCTTTCTAAACTCAAAGGTCTGCTTGGTGGAGTATCATGGAAGAAAGCCCTGGAGGGAAGAGGGGCCCAAGAAAGCTAGTTAGTATTCAAGGATCACCCCCTTCAAACTCAGGAGCGATGCATCTCACCAAAGAAAGAGTCAGGCAGAAATGAGAGGAGGCCTATGCAGATGAACAAGTAGCTCCTGAATAAACTCCAGCCTAAAAAGAGGCCTACAGAGGATGGAAGCAAGGATGGGCAGTCCTGGGAAGAATACAGAGAAATAGAGTGTCCAGGAAGCAGGTTAGGAAACCTAAAGCCTTGAGAGAGCTCAAACTGTCCATTAAGAGTCCATAATCTGTACATTAAAGAGTCAAGAGAAAAACTTCTGTAGCTACATTGCTGGTAAAAGAAAGACAAGGGAAAATGTGAGGCCCCTCCAGAAGGAGAAGAAACAAGAGACTTTGTCACCCAGGACATGGAGAAGGCTGAGGTACTCAAAGACTTTTTTGCCTCGTTCTTCACCAGCAAGAGCTCCACCACACTGCCCAAGTTGCAGAAGGCAAGGGCAGGAACTGGGAGGATGAAGTGCCCACTGTATGAGAAGATCAGGTTTGAGAACATCTAAAGAATATAAAGGTGCACAAAAAGAGGGAATTCTGGAAGCATTTCTTGTTGAGAATGGACATGTGAGCAATCCAGCCTTTGACTTACTCTCACTCGAGTAGTGAGCAGGCGGCTTCCCAGGCAGCTGAGAGGGTGAACATAGGACGCCTTCCTGCCGACATGAAGAGGAGGTTGGCCTGGAGAAAACGCTGGGCGGGGTGTCCCTGGGCTGGATCTGCTTGCCGCAAAGCAGGCCTTGCTTGCAGAGCGGAGGAGCAGGTGTTAGCCTGTCGCTGTGGTCATTCATGAGCTGCAGACAATCATTAAGCGTTTGCTAACACCCGGCTAAGAGGTGTTGGCCAATCAGATGTTATCGAATGTTCCAGTATTCTGAAACTTTTCTATAAAAGGTGGTCTTTGCATACAATAAATTGTCAATGCCTGATCACATTGGTCGTTGTTGCATTGTCCATGATCTCCCGCAAGTGGCACCCGAACAGGGACCCTCGGATCTGTTCCTGAGAGGTGTTGTTACAGTGAAGATCAGTGCAGATCTGATGGGTGGAAGGCCAGCCGAAAACTGATCCAACAGTAGCAGCTGTTGAGGAGAGAGAGATGTGCGTCTGTGGAACCACGGAGTTCTGCTCAAGATCCACTTCAACAGGCAAGTGGCGGTCGAGGAGGAATGGGGGTTTTGCTGACAAAAGAAGAAGTAGCTGTCCTCAATCTCCTCCAACATATCCTCTCTAAGAGAGGGTTTACATATGAAGAGGACACTCTGAAGGGGTTGTTATAATGGAGCAATGATAAAGGGCTATTAGATGTTGTAGGAACTGCTTTTGTACTTTCCATTTGGGGGGACATAGGGGTGCAGTTATGGGACACTGTTAGTGATGGCGGCAAGGCTGCAAAGGAAGCACAGAAGTATTCCACTGTGGAAACTTATTTGGGAAACTTTACGGGCAATGGAGTTGGAGGGAGCCGCAGTAGCGTCTGCCGAAGCGCTCTTTCTCTTTCTATGTCCAAGTGAAAAAATGAGCCTCTAGTGCTCCTTGTCGTCGCTGCTGCGAATCCATTTGGAAGTCCCTTTGAACACCGGCTTGCTGCCCCAGGGGCCCAAAAATTAGCTAAAACAACAAGGAGTGTCTTTCACAACCCACCGCAAGAGAAAAGGAAGGATAAAAGGGAGAGAAAAAGTGTTACAGGAGGAATAAGTAGTAATGCTGAAAGGGAACAAACTAGCCAACAGGACGTAGGTCGCTGCCAGGCGAGGGAACCTGGTTACTCCTCACTCTCATCGCCTGATCCCTCCCCTAAAACTTCTGTTGCAGCCACCCAGTCAGGAAAAACCCCCAGGGAGCCCAGGGAAGATGATCAGACGAGAGTATTGTTACAGGAAGTAATTGAGAAGCTGAATGCTTTTGGGCCCAGCGGGGAATCTATTCAAAGTCATACTTTGCCTATAGAGACAAGCAGCACATCATACCCGGTGTTGCGCCTTTTTAACCCTTTGCCGCAGGATTCGAAGAGTACTTCTTATAGATGGGAGGAGGTGATTAGAGACGCTATAGTAGAAGGTAGCTTTATCCCCCAGGCATATCCCGTATCAGTCACCACTCAAGGCACAAATCAATGGGAAGCGATTAACTGGAAACTTTTAGAAAAAGCCCGTGCAGCAGTTACCCAGTATGGACTGCATTCTAACCTTACGTGTCAAATTGTTAATTACATATTTTTCCTGATTTGCCAATTCCCCATGATTCCTTA
>JAOEHX010013745.1:0-29364 GCA_025448015.1 Bolborhynchus lineola
GCTCTGAATCTCTTCTCTGCCCAACCTGTAGCTGTGCCTGGGATTGCTCCAACCCAGGTGTAGGACCTTGCATTTGGCATATGACTCTACCATTGTCTCTGTGCTAACTGCCTAAAAATCCAGTGCTAAAACCAATGGACAGGTTTGTGGTCTTGCGATTTCCTCATGTTAGTAATTACAGCCCAAAAGTGACACAACACTGTTGGTGAATTAATTATTTTAGCAATACATGATGTAATTGTATTGCCACATCCACTAACCCTGTCTTGTGCTTGTGACAAAATAGAGTCAGAAAGCTAAACTTGATGACTACAACCGTGCTGACACTTGGCCAACATTCTCTCACTGACCCACTAGCATGCTATTGTGTTGCAGTGTTGTTCTATGAGATGTTACTTTTCTCCTTTCTGGTGAGAAAAAGAGGAGAGTTCTGCACTTTGTCAAAATAAAAAATAATTTAAAAAAATAAATGTTTTCCCTTTTGCAGAGAATCGCAGCAATCCTTCAGCTAACTGACATTTCAGAAAGATACACACTCAGAGGACTCCTGCTCTGAGAGCACAGCTGTGCCTTCTGATATGCTAGATGGCATTAGACTTTTGAAAAAGAATGTGGACAATGTTTTGTCCACTTAGGACTTCGAAAATCAATCATGTTCGCACATGAGGTTTGATTCCTGGACAATATCTCATAATATTTTTTGTTTTTAAAACCAGAACTTCATCTTCAGTCCACTCAGTTACATGCTGGGCCCTAGAGTACTTAAAATTTTACCAAAGAGAGTTTTTGTACATACCCAAAATTCATCTGCCTTCAAATCCTGCTGATTTTGGGTTGAGGCTGACATTAAGAAAGACTCACCATTCCCTCCTAATGCCTGCATCCACAGATCTTTCTCTGAAAGCAACTTTCTGCAAAACAGGTATGGGTGGGCACATTTAACAGCACCCTGTGGTGATATACCTCTAGGACTTTTACTTTTGCTATTGAGGTACCAAAGATAATTATTCATGTAAAGAAGAAAACCAAAAAGTGCACATTTATTCTAGCTGTGACTTCGTGGCCTAATGAGAATACTTAAAACATGTCCCTTCCCTTCTAAGATGATGCAACTGAACTGAAAAGGTAAAAAACCTCCAGGGGCAGAAATATCATCTAGGGAATGCTGAAGACAAATCCAGCAAAGCATGGGCATAAACATATCTTCCCAAGACAAAAAATCCAGAGGTAATCTTTCTAAATGGTTCCCAGTGACAAATCAAGACTTAAAGATGTTTTTATAGTATCTCCCATCAGTTTCTTAACTATTAACACAAGGTAATCTTGTAACATTGGACATGTCTTTATCTAACTAGGGTTGACATCAGGAAGAGGTCATTGTACAGTTTTTTCCCTCATCCACACATTAAATCATCAATTGGTCTGAAAAATAAAAGCGGTATTTTGCTGCAGCAGCCACTTCTTTGTAATTTCTGCCTTACGTATTTGTAAGAAGCAAGGGCAATTCCCCTTATTCTCCAACATTATATTTGAAGAAGATGTAGGAATGATTTCACACATTTCAAACTTAGCCTAAAGAAATACTAGATGTCCCCATCGTTAGTTCCAGGCTTATGGTACAAGGAAGGCTAAAATCTCCCAGGCAGCAATGGTTAGCCACTCCTGTAATGGGACTTAGTTAACAAAAGCCCCAGTCTATGCATTAAATAGACATATCCAGGACCTTTTTCTCCAGCACTGTAATTACTATTCCATTATATGAGTGCTCCTGGAATGTGGACAAAACACCATACAGAAACATCAGGACACAAACAATACTTACTCCTTCCTGCCAGTCAACTTCAAAAGAAGACAAATACACTGGGAAATCAGCATTAATTAAACCAGCTAAGCTTCCTCCCTGTCTCCCTACACTATACTGATAATTGTGTTTTCTTGGAGGCACAGCAGATTTGCAATTCAGGCTCCAACCTGTACCATTAACAGAGGGTTTGGAAGAGCATGTTGAAAAGCAAGATAATCTCAGTCTTTATCAGTATGTACTTGAAGAGAGTTCTAGCCAGAGGATAATGAATGGAGCCTGCAGTATTGTTGCTTTCTAAGCACCAGCACATATAGAAACATGACTAAAAGTCAACAGCCTCCAGCAGAGGGTTCTATATGAGAAGAGAAACTCCAGCTCTGTCACCAAACTGTAGAGTGACTCCCACATGCAGATCACAATAGCCATACATACTGTAAGGGGATTGTGAACTGGTCTCAAAGCATTTACACGCACTTCACAACACCATAGTGAATGTCCATCAGTTTGAGCACAAAGGTTGTTCACTGACCTTCATCGCATTTGTTTGCCACAAGAGGAGAGGGAGGGAAATTACACAGAGGCTCTGGTCTTCAGTCTGCTTCATCACAGATGATTCCATTGATTTGCTGCAGCTCATCAGTGTGCAATGTGTACTCCCCCTTATCAAACAAGAGATGTTTAGGCCATCATGCAAGCTGACTGAAGAAAAAATCCAAGGCTGGTCTGTTGCTACAAGAAGTACTTCCATTGAATACCAAGAAGCACTGTAGGAGATAGATCCATACTGTTCAAATAAGAACTTCAGATTAGGACTCTGTTTTTTTGCAGCTAAATCACAGTTACAGTTTCAGATCTGGGTTCAATGATGTGTAAATCACTGAAATATGGTCATAAAATTTCTGATTCCTGAAAAGGGCAAACCTCTCAAAAAAAGGTGAACATTCAATGGCCTGAAAATGTACTCGACAAAACAAAAAAGCTGGTCCCTATCCTTCCTATTTTGCAGTAAGAATCACAACGCCAAAATTCCCTTGCCAGTGTAAGTCAGACTTTTGTATTATATCTTTGCATATATAAACTGGGACAAGAACAGACCTTGAAAATTTTCCTGTTTTAGCAAGTTGCACAACAGTATCAGCTCTGCACAGAATATTTAAAATAGCATTTAAGTACCAACAACTGTAAGAATGTCTTTCTTTACAGTGCTTACAAGGTGCCTTAATTGACTCTTTTCTATAGCTCCCCCACTTCAAATTGTTTCAACAAAAGTCTATTTGTGATTTTTCTTTTCATCTCTGCACATAATAAATCCAAACATAAAAATGTCCTTTGTGTATTATGGTTTGACTTGCTTGGAAATATTATGGGGACAGATAGCTTGTGCAAGAATTGAGAAAACCAGCAATGTTTCCCAAGAGGCAGCACTCCCTCTTTTTTGTTCTTTTTTCACTTGTAGGGTGTTCAGCTTTGTGCAAAGTCAGTCCCCAAATAGTAATTGTAGTTGGTAGGATTGTTTGGGGTTTTTTTTTGGTTTTGTTTATGTGTTTGGTTGGTTGGTTGGTTTGCTGGTTTGGTTGGGGGTGTGTGGTGGTGCTGTGATTTTGTTTTACATTTTTTAAGGGGAAAGAGATGGGATATGGACTAAGTTAGCAGGTTTTCTTCATCCTGTCCAGTCATGTGGTCAAATTCCCTCCCATATTTTTACGCAGTTAACCAGAGGAATAAGCTCTTAAGCTGCTTAAAGACAAAAAGTCTGGTCTCATATGCAATAAGATTCCCTTTACCTTTCTGTAGTGCTGTAAATGCTTCTTAAACTACTGGTGTTTTACAAGATTAAGCCTATGAAGCACATGAGAAGCACTGACTGGATTTTGTAATACTGTAATTTCCACATTTTTGTAGCTTTATCTGTGTCACTTAACAACGGATGAAGAAAAAAAAAAGCCAGGAGAGCTGTATGAGCATACTTTGCATCTTCTTCATTGATACCCTTCATGCCATTCAAATAGGACTCCAGAATACACTATTTTAATTAGCAAAGCTTGTTTTAAAATAAACAACACAAACACTCCTTATAGAACAGTCACAGTCTCCCCTGCTAGACATACAGGCTTTTTGGCAAGATCACATTCAAACAGCATGAAATTCACCCCTGTTCACGGCCCCCCAGCAGGCCCTCACACCACTTTAACTTCCACTTAGCTGCTCTGGATAGGAGCGAGTGGCCTGTGGGATAAGGATTGAGGTTCACTACAACTTTCTTCCGAAAAAAAGATGGTCCAAATCCACATCTGTAAAGATCAGCAGTTTTACCACTATAAGGTCATAAAGGTGTAATATAGGCATCATGCATAGAGTACATACCATATTTCAATTGAGTCCTGTCCTTGCATGACTTTGAGCCCCTGTGAAAGTACAAATGCACAACACACATAATAAAGCCCTCAATCAATATAGTTTGCTGTGTTGTGCTGTTTATTGGGAACACCTCAAAGTTTATTGGGAATGCTGCAAAGTCATTCAACTGACAGGAGTCAAGACAGCAGTGAGAAGAGTATCCTCATGAGGAAGCTCTGACAGGATTCCTTTTGACACATGGGAGAACATGAGATTTCCATCTTAGTTCAGTAATTGCTAAACAAACAGAAATCAGAAATCATTGATGCAACATTGACCCATAAAACACTGACGACTGAGGTCCTGCTCTCCCCTGTACTACACACAGGGAACAACAGATGATAAAAGGCAAACAGGGTAAGAACAAAACAATGTGGAAATAAGGTTGGTTCTTTAACAAATGTCACTACTGCAGTCCATTTATGCTGACTGACACTGGTTGCTTTTTCAGCTTTTCTTTTTGCGCAACAAAATCGGGCATGTCTCATCTTCCAGTCTTGATACCGAACTGTTGTTGTTGATTTTCTTTTGTTGGTTTTCTTTTTAAACTTTTTTTTTCTTTTTTTTCATTTTTTTTTTTTTTTACATCTATGTTTATCAACACTGATACATTACAGATCTTGTTAGTTATACTTTGAAGTCTGATCATGCAGAACTACAGGCAGGTGCAACTTAGATCTTATTACAGAATGGACATGGCAAGGTGAACAGTTGTTTTTGCTAGTTAAGATCTGGAGCTCTGTTACTGTTGTGGCTTAACATATACTGGCCATAAGTCCCACTTACTCAATTTACTAAATATACATGATTCTGTATGTACACTAGAACCTCCAGCACCCACCTTTTCAGCATGTGACTGACTTAGGAAAAGGTCAGAGGTCAACCATATTTAAGCATACAGTGACCTTATCATAAAAGATTTAACAGAAATAGCATGTTGGATTATTACTATTAGTTACAGGTAAAGGAGAGAAAAAAAAAATATCAGTACAACTATCTACATTATAAATATCTTGCTTTCCAGAAGACAAGAATGGCCCTGTTCAGTGAAAATTAGCAAGAGAGACAGGATTACCTGTCTGAAATAATAAGCATGATAGGGATACATTTATTTCCCAAATTGGCTGTGTCTTCCTTCAATACATGCTTTTCAGCTTTTCTCTCTCAGATAAAAGGCACTATTAGCCTCAGTTGAAGTTTTCCAACATCCCTTTGTTGAACCAAAACCTCTTTAAAACTGAAACTTGCCATGGGTCAATGAACCTGAACATAATTTAAACAGTTCACCTCTTGCAATCAATAGTTAATTTTAAATAAAGAAAATAAAAAATCAGCCCACACTGGCAAGTATACTCAGCAGATTCCACTAAATTCTACTGGACAGGTCTGTTTTCCAGCTTATCAGTGAAGACAACACATTCAGCATTTCCCTGCCTCCCCCAGGCATCTTACTATTTAAGACATTACATATTTGTGGAATTTTCAAGCCTACTGCACAATGAATTTTTCTTTGTGTGTGTGTGTGAGAAAGATTACCTTGAGCTTCCAATTAGTTAACTATATCCTTTGTAAAGTGGTGGAAGTTCAAATAAGCACAGCCATCAGATTCTTGAAGATGTGTGATTACGTTACAATTACTCTCTTTAGCCACTCTGAGAACTTGGATCAAATATGAATAGAACACAGGTTCAAAAAACCTCCTCCAGATGCACTGCCTCCCTTTCCTACATGCACACATGGAAGCAAAGACAAACAGAAGCCTAAACTTAAACACAGACTTTTTTGCTGGCCTACTAAAAGAAAAGTCTAATTCTTTCCTGCAGGGTTTTTTTTTTTTTTTTTTTCCCATACTGCTGTCCCTGGAATCACACAGAATTTTTGAGGAGTTCCTTTGTTGTTGGTGGTGGTTTTGCATGTTTGAATTCGTACAAAATTTTAAAGTCTCAATAATCGTGAAGAACTATAAATAGACCTGAAATTAAAATAATTTTTGATCCTTTGAAATATTGCAAAATTTGCAGTATAAATAAACTAGAATTGGCTGTTAAAACTTGTTTTGAATTAAAATATTCCAATTACCTCTTACAACTGTTTCAAGATACTCAAAACACTTTTTTTTTTTTTTTCTTTAAGAAGAAATCTGGGAGATTTGCTGAAACTGACTCTCTCAGGCAGTTCTAAAGGTAACTATTAGCCCATTTTTCATGAGAAAATATGTTGGTGTAAAAGAAATCATTGGTGTTTACTGACAAACAAACAGTAGAATATAATCCAAATCAGTTAAGTAGCACTACTTTGGAAAAATTCCTGAAGGTACTGCAACAAGTCTAATACCTTCAGTATTCTTAGGCCAAAGCTTGAAGGTAAAGCAATATTTATGAAAATAAGACCATATATAGGAATCTATTAGTTTTAAGTTTAGAAGAGTGACACAGTGATATGATCATCTGTCTTGTGCCATCTCTGGAGGCCAACATGATGCAGGAATTGGTGATTTCCAGGGGAAAATAACCAGTGTATTAGGTAAATATCTGATGAGGCTTTCTGTAGCTTTTTTTCTTTTTGACATATTACTGAACTTGCACTCTAATTTAAGCTCCAATTTATACAATGCAAGCTTGCTAAGATTTCTGAATTTATCTTTGCCATGGAACTCTGAATAGCATGGGAGGATTATCAACCACAGTGCATTTCATGCAATGTGTGACCAACTCAAATATCTGAATTCTCCAAAGATCTGTTACATTTTAATAGAATATAGTCAAAACTCACAAGATATGATTTCATTTGAAGACTGGCTTCAAAGATTACAGAAATTTTTTGATTGAAAACATGCATAACCTTGCATCAACTTGAAGTAAATCAGTATCTCACCCTCATTCAAGTTCATCAGGGAGAAGGAAAATTGAGGATGTGTCTTTTAAGAGCAATTATGACTTTTTTTTTTCTTTTCTAGTTTCTTGTCCTATCCAGAAGTACTCCATCTGAAATTAAAGCAGGAATGTTTTGCAGCAACAGTTCTCTCTACTTTATCAATGCTATTTTTTTGCAGCTAGTGCTCTGAGCAGCTACTGATAGTTAAGATGCTTCTGCCATTTTCCTCATCTTGCTAATGGCTATCTGCATGACTTAAGCCACTTAGGACAGAATTTCTTCATTTTTTCAGGCACTTAAGATACCAACAGGCTTTTAGGTACAATTTCAAAAATACCAAGGTGTCCAGCTGCCATTCATGCTGATGGAAGATATGCTACTTCCTGCACATGTTCTCTGATTGCTCCTTTAATACCTAAATATCCTGGAACATTTGTACATAGATCTCTGGCTTCCCAATTTCCTATTTTTCTCCAGTGGTGGCAATTATGCTTACAACTGCAAACCTCTGAATGAGCTGAAAATTGTTACTCAAGTACTGTTCAGTAATATGTTAAGCAGAGGTAGATTTAAAAGATCACTGGGAAAAAGTAAGAAAAGCATTATCAGACTGAACAAAGTCTGGGAATAAAGGGGAATGGACTTAAACAGAAGGGTATCAAAAACTTCTAGAATCTGCAAGTAAAAAATTGTTTACCATAAGACAGCTACAGAACATCATTACTACAACCTTTTATTCAAGAGTACATGCATTCTTGTAAGGAATCAGCTGACAGCACCAACTTCTTGACACAAAGCAGAACAAAGGATACTATTCCTGTTTGGGTCGCTACTTCAGCTTGGACATACAAGGGCTAGAACTGTAAAGAACTATTGCTTTTCTTCACTGATGGCTTTTTTTTTTTTCCAAGTGTCCAATGTGGACAGCCCAAGCCTCCCCCCCCAGATAAAGCTTCTCATAAAGTAGACTAATCTGAGGACAAAAAGAGACGCAGTAATTCTTTTAAGCCTCATTTCAGCAAGGCACTTAAGCACATGCTGATGTTGATCACTGCTGAGCAAAGGACAAAAGCACATGCCAGTTAAAATTACGTATGCATCCCTACAGTCTCCATTAAATGTCTGTACAAGCATGGGTGCTCAGTGGAATCAGGGCTTTTGGAACTAAAGCTGTATAATTGCCGTGGGTTGATTTAGTGCTGATCACTAGGACATCTATGTTGACTGGGTCTTCACCTGCACTTCACAAACCCAAACAAATCTGAATATCAAGGGAATAAGAACATATTTTTTGACTCTGATAAATGAAACATGGGAAATCTGTAAGCATCTGTCTGCCATAAATGGGCTTCTCTGCTATTGCCTATGCCACATCTCCACAAAGTCACTGTCAATGAAATGTGATTATTCCAAGTTTCTATGGTCTACATTTGTGGTATTTTGCAGTTTCTCTTACATACAACTTTTCCTCTTTGAGACACTTTTTTTTTTTTGTTTGTTTAAATAACACACTCAGATGGTGTGCACTAAGGAATGTAAAGCTGGTTACCTGAACATTATTAGTAAATATCTGTGGTGAATTAAATCTGGAGATGATACATTTCATTATTGCTAAGAAGTCACCCTTGGGGTTATTGCCTTCATACCTACAAAGCATTGCTGTTCACCTTTCAATACATTTATGATCACTGCCTTTAAAGTGAGAGTTACATTACTCAACAATGACTTGGTATTTCATGGCTTAAGAGAGAATATTGCTAAATATTTTTAGCGGTAGTAAATTATTGCTTTTACAATTACTTTAGAACATTATCAACCTAATCTTATTCTCAAAAAGATTTCTATAAAAATCTACCAAAAATATATCTTGGGAAAAAAGCCACAAAACATTTCCGACAGCAATTTTGAGACAGCTCAGGCCTACCAAGTCTCAAATTATTTCATATCCACTTAATTTTTACCTCCCCTCTTCCTCACCCTGGAGAATGTTTCTTGCTTTTATTTCCTTCCCTTTGAGCAAAACAGGACTTAATACTCACATTTTTTCCTAGCACAAATGGCAGGCTTGTAAGCTACCTAATATAACAGTCATATTTTGGTAGAATTTTGAATACATAAGAATCAATTAATTCAAAATATCCATTAGTATAGACAAAACAGTTTCTGTCTTTGACATTTGGAGTATGATTTAGCTCATTTCAGTTTACATCGAATACTCTGGTAAAAGGAGAGATGACTTGGATTTTAGTCAGCTTTCAACTCAGGTGATGATGACCTTACACTGGAAAATACTAATTGATGTTCTAGCTGGAATGTCAGTTGTTCTGACATTCTGTGTGGAGCTTTGCCATTCTCTGATAAAAACACTTGCTGTTATTTACCACTGCAAATCCTATGTATTATTACCTGGTAAAAACAATTTCAGTCACTGTTGGATTCTTCTGTCTAAACTGCCTAAGACCCCTGATTGAGACCATTTCAGCCCAGCACATTAGCTGATTGATATACTCTGCTATTACTTAGAATACACGAATACTAGACCCATGCACTCTGTGGCTCTTTTCCATGTAACACAGCTGATAAGGCTTCATGGGGAAGTCAGATGGTTTGTCACAAGCAAAGGAACAGCCAAAAGTACCTAGAGAAGGCCTGTTGTCTTAGTAGTAGACATCCCTGCAAGGGAATGACTTAAAGGGAAAACAACCTCTAAGCTGCAAACATACACTAGAGAGGGAGTGGGCTGCAAATATTTAACTTAGTAAAGACATAGAGGTAAAATAAAAACAAGTTGTTGCATGACCTTTTGATATTTTTCTGCCTTTTCCCCAACCCTGTCATACCCTCTAACATACAAACCACATGTATTATGAATACATGTAATTCTTACTAACAAACCTATCTATGAACTAAGATGATAACTCACTTAATATTGGCAGGAAAAGATGCTTACTGAGATAAATCCTTCTGAGCTTAGACATGCATAAAACCCCCTTCATTTCTGTTCCCTGTAGCTTGCAAAGATACATGTGCTTCCTTCTAACCTGGTTTTAGCTTGGCATATCTGCTTTAAAAATCATAACAAGTCTTAACTTTCACAAACATTTTTCTATGAAGCTCTGTGGCTTCTTCTTTCAATACAAACTGCTTATTATTTCAAAATATATATATAAATCTCAACAGAAATTTTGGTGCTACATCTTCAAGTGTCTGAGGGAGCCACAGTTCGATGTGGTTATTTACACTTCCACAAATCCTCATACAAGTTATGCAACCTCATCAAAGAGTAAACAAATATAATATATACCAGTAATATCACAGATGTAGTTATGCAGTTCACCTGAAATGGGCCATTTATAGTTGTGGGGTGCACACTAAATCCGTATGCAGATGTGCATGTTCTTATAGGCACACAGCTGCACGCGCTGCCAGAATTCTAGTGGCACCTGTGTGTATGTGCTATTTGTACATGAAGAGCAATGCGTGTACATCCCTATCTGCATCACTGGGCAGAAGACGACAGAACAGAGAGTGAAGGCAGATGCACACTCTTACGTTTGAGAGTGACTACTGCACACCTTGTCATGCCAGTGTGAAAAGGACAGTTGCAAGTTGCTGGTTTTGCAGCCATTAATTTTACATCTTATGGGGAGGGGATTAAGAAAAGGATTTTTCAGTTCCTTTTTTCCTTTCCCCCCAGTAAGCATCATTGGAAGGAGACCAAAGCAGAGCAACTATAAGTTAAATATACACTTGAGCTTAGCTGCATTACATAACTCTGTAGGAGAAGCAGGCTGAAAAGATTTTGTTTGTTTTGCTTAAATCTTTGTATTTTATTTCTCTTCCTTTTAATTTCTTAACTCCTGTTAATTTTTCCTCCTAAATCACATCATCCTCTGAAGAACGCTGGGTTTCGCAGGCAGGCGGCTAGTCACCTGCAACAACCAAGGGGTCCCGCAGAAGCTTCCAGGCTGCTGTCTGTGTCAGACGCCAGTGTTTGATCCGTGGACATGGATGAGATGTCATTGACAGATGAGGATGGAGGGAGGCTTTCACTGCTGTTCACTGCTGCACCTGTGCTACGAAAATGAACACCAACGTGATTAAACCTGAAACCCCAGAGCTTCTCACAGTTTAAAAAGCAAGGGATGCTTACCCTGTGGCAACCGACATGTAAGTACACAGACCATTTTAAACAATTGCAAATATTAGCAGAAAATGGGCAATGCAAACTTTAGGCATTGGATAATATGAAATCTTTTACCAGGAAATTCTCTCCCTCAACAGTCTGGCATGAAGAGGTCTAGCTCATGTTGTGTCTCTCACGCCACTTCTTTTCCACAAAACACCCAAAACTCAGATGCCTGCTAGGATCACTCAGGCCCCACCAAGATGGTTTAAAAAGCCAACCCAATCCTCCGTACTCTCTCATGTTTATATGTTATTAAACCATGTGACATTTTATGAAAATACTAATTAGTTCAGGCAAATGCATCTAGATATAGCCAAAATATGACTGAACTTAATGATATTAATGACTAAACAATATATTACCTTTCTAAATGTTTACAATGCTGGAAAGAAGCCTGCCATTAAGTCATGGATACTGTCCAAGAAATCATAGAATCATAGAATAGTTTGGGTTGGAAAGCATCTTAAGATCATCCATCCAGTTCCAGCCCCCCTGCCATGGGCAGGGACACCTCTCACTAAACCATGTCACTCAAGACTCCATCCACCCTTGCCTTGAACACTGCCAGGGTTGGAACATTCACAGCTTCCCTGGGCAACCCATTCCAGAGCCTCACCACCCTCAGAGAAAAGAACTTCTTCTTTATATCTAACCTAAATTTTCCTGTTTAAGTGAACCCATTATGCCTTCTCCCATCACTACAGTCCCTTATGATGAGTCCTTCCCCAGCGTCCTTATAGGCCCCCTTCAGATACTGGAAGGCTGCTATGAGGTATCCAATCAAATGGAAAGAAAGAATTCCAGTAGGTTCAACTGACTTTTGATCAAACTGGTGCTGTGCAGCATTCTTTGATGAATGTGCAATCAACTTTGCTAGGCAAAAAAAACAATGGAATAGCTGCAGAAATTGTACAGGTGAATATTTTGTAATACTCTGTCTGATTCTGCACCACTGAATTCAATAAACGCTACTATATTCCTTTCACCAAGTACCAATTCAGCCCCAGTTGAGTATCTAGTTTCTGGAAAGTGCATTCTTATGGCTATTCGTAACTTTCAGCACAAAGCCAAAGGAAACCACACCAAATGAATGACAGAATTAGAGAATTCAGCAGCAAAAAGCAGCATTTACGCAGCAACACTCAGAAACCCAACCAAGCTATCCTAGACAACAAGTAATGCTTAATTTGCTATGTGCATCACCTCTCTGGTGCTACAACAGCTTGTTCCTGAAGGGATGGACTCCAGGTGAAACAGTGCAGCACTAAAAAAGGTACATTCAAAAGAGAAGGAGAGCCCCATGTATTAATTTGCTGTTTGTCAGGAAGCTTCTCATTGGTTACAGGGTTGAGGAGAAGAGCAAAAGGTTAGAGCAGGTGAAAAATAACTCCTGGGATCTGTTCCTAGCTCTGCCATTGAGTTGACATCTGCTCTTTTAAGCCACACATCAATTTCCCTGCTGCAAAGCAGAGATTCCTTCCTCAGAGGAAGCTTCCTATTAAGCCCTTTTTAGCTAGTATCTATGGAAGTGCCTTTAAGAATCCAGCTGCAAAGTGGTACCAATGTGGGGTAGGGGGAATGAAAGGAGAAATGCATCTTTTGCTGTTTCCAAAAATATGCCTTGTGTCTGTGTTGGGAATTTGCTCAGCTTCTTGTAAATCATGTCATTAGTAACTCTTGATATCCAGTGTTTCAACACTTGACAAGTCCATAAGCTGCTTAATTTAAGCTCTGTACATGACAGAAGAGGGCTGCTAAGGGTATCCTGTAGTTCTTGGGTGATAGCAACAAAACTGACCAAATAAGGCAGCAACTAAAGAGAAGGAAGGGAAGAATAAAAGAGCAATTTTCAGCAAGAAAGGGATTATTCAACAATCCTGAAGGTTGATCAAAATTAGTGGCTATTCCTTACATGTATTTAATATTCTCCCAGCCATGAGAGAATATTCTCTGAGGTATGGCCTAGACCCCTAGAATAGTGAGCATGTTGGTAAGGGATTCAGCATCTGAATTTATAAATAAAACAGATCTATTTAGTAATGCTGTGACATGGAAAACACAGAAAAGCACAAACTACCGTCTAAATTCAATGTTTATGTATACCTGCGGACATTCATATATTGGTGTACATGCAGATGTTGTTTGCAAGCACTGCTTACATATTCAAGTAACACATATATATACACCTGCACACAAATCTTTCCACCTAAATCAGCACTACTAGTGCCTTAAGCAGATAGGTTTGGACACTGTGATCTACATAGAAGTCAACTAGATAAAGCACAAAAAAAGGCAGTAAATTTGAAAGATTCAAAGATGCGGGTACTGAAGTTCAAACGAAGAAAGACTAATTAGGAATGTGATAATGCAATTTGTGTGAGCTAAAAGCTGCCGGAAAGAAAGATGGAGGGAACTGTTCTTCATGTTCTCTGAAAACAGGGCAAGAAATAACAGAGTTAAATTGCAGCAAAAAAAGGTTTAGGCTAGACAATAGAAAAAACTATTTGAAAGTCTACAAGGTAGCCTACAGAGATTTGTTTGGAATAGGCAGTAGAAGTATCTGCTGTGAACAGATTCAGACACAGTTGATTTTTTTTGTTGAACGTGAGCATGAGGGGCACTAGAGGCTCTCCCAAGGCTTCACATTTCAAGCTTCTTGTTGTCTTCACAGGACAATAGGAAGCACTATGTGACCAACACTCTGATGCACGGGCACTCTAAGCACCCTAAACTATCTATGGGCAACGGTCACCCTAGGCGCTGTCAACATCAGCTGTGTTCCTGAAAGCTCTACCAAGTAACCACAGAAACTCATCTCCAGCTTGCCTGTAGTGATTATTTATATATGCCAAATCTTATCCTGCTGAATTCTTGCCAAGAACACTGAAAAGCAAGCAGTGCATGTGTAGTCTCCCTCATTTCTCTTATGCTCAGAACTGGTGACTTGTGGCATCTCATTCTTCTAGTATTTCATTCAGCAGAAAAAAAAATTAAGTCATATGCAGGAAGTGATGAAAACCAGGAAATCTGATGTTTCATTGAAAAAACTCATCTCAGAGCATTTCTTAAGTAGTTGCAATACATGTTGGTGCCTAACAATCCAAAAACAGTCAAAGGGAAACAGCAGAAGAAAGACAGGTAAGAAATGGCAATTTTTTTTCCAGAAATGTTTTATATAAACAATAAAAACCTTTCACATAGGAAAAATAGAACACAGAATACATAAAGAAATCCCTGGGTAGTTAATTTCTGGAACCAGCAACTACCATGTTTCTTGATCATAAATGAGACTGCAAGCACCATTCTTTGAGAGATGTTTAAGAATGAGGATTTATCAATACACTTGCCAGGACCCCAGACTTCTTGCCAGTGGTGGCACAGAAGTTTGGTAAATTAATTCTGCAAGTCCTATACTTTGTTTGCTACTCAGCAGGAACACAATGGATTGTCCAAAATATCTGATATCATCGATGTCAAAATCCGTGTTCAGTATTAGTGCTCCAATATCCAGCTTTCCATTAAATTCCTCCACTGTTGCTGTATTTCTCCTTGTCCTGCCAGTTGCTAATGATGCATTCTTGTTCTAACATAAATTTGGCTCAGCAGCAAGTGAAAAATGGGAATGCAAAGATCTCTCTGTGAAAACATGCAGTAAACACTGAACTAAATGACTTTACTTTGAGGAAAGGCTCTGTAGAAGGCAGTTTTTACCGATAAACACTACCAGAACACTGCTCAAAAGCTGGGCACTCCAAGTCTGCCAGTGAAAGCATACCTTCACAAATATGTGGGAGTTGGAACTAGATGATCTTAAGGTCCTTTCCAACCCTAACTATTCTATGATTCTATGTATTTCTGTGTACTGGCAGTCCCAGTGTGCATTTCTGTGAAAAGACTGCTGATGTGAGTTTTCCTGGGTTAAAATGTAGTGGTTAATTATTTTTTCAACAGGACTTAAAGAATCTGTATTTGAAGACAACTTTCCCTTCTCACTGAGGTGTCAATCAAGCTTGTCAGCAAGCTGATGTAATTTTATCAGATTTCTGAAAGGATAAACTCCCAGAGTAGATACCAGATGCTTATATGAGGGTGGGAGGGGTGTTATATCACATACATGTCCAGCAGGTGGATATTCGCTAACATCACCAATTTTGTATATCATAGAATCATAGAATAGTTAGGATTGGAAAGGACCTTAAGATCATCCAGTTCCAATCCCCCTGCCATGGGCAGGGACATCTCCCGCTAAACCATGCAACCCAAAGCATCAATTGGCAAAGTACTAATTCAATTATCCATAAGCAGTATAATAATAATAATCTGAGATAAGCCTCCCCACGCACAGGAATATAATCTATAGCCACAGATCTTTCCATAGAAAATGCCAAGACAACAATATCTCAGATAGCCAGCAGAAAAATTTTTAAGTATGAACATGACACTGGAGCACAGTTAAATCAAGGTTATTAAAGTTAGAAGCACTGGACTTCACAAGAGCTTCTAAATTGGACTACATAACTGCAAGTGTAGCAAAGTACTTCAGCTATTTCCATTCTCTTTTTGTCAGTACAGAAAACGTGTCAAAGTTATTCAATGGGGCTGAGTACCTGAAGGAGAAGGCTGTCCTTTTACTACACCATTTTTAGTCTTTTCTTCAGAGTTCATCACTTCTTTGTAGATGAGTTCTGGAAGAGAGAATTGCAGCAGTTACAAACAGGAACCAGTGCCTATGATCAGGAACAAAACAACTATCACAAACCACAGTGCTGTAGCACTCCCATGGGCATTCTAGGTCTGCTCTGCTTTGTGTTCACAAGCCTGACAGTTCTACTCACCTAAGACCTCTTTCTTCCATTCCCCTTCTCTCCTATCATCTCTTTTTGAAGCTGAATTGAGACAAATAGGGTTAAACAGAACACTGACTGCTTAATGCAACACTGTCTAGAAATAAAGCAGCATGTAATACAGTGCTTTTTACTCTAGCTACAGTTCTGATATATGTCAACAGTATTCTGAACTCCAGATGATATCCTTAGATTTCAATGAAGCAGTAAAATCCACACCTCCAGTGTTAACATAGATAATGCTAGTCCTCAGGACGTCTCTTACATCTTCACTACCAAAGCACCATTTTGTAGGACTAGTGTCAATTCTTCATGTCAAAGGAATTCTTTCAGTTTTACACAGACACTTGGCAGTGGAACACAGCCACTGAAATACCCTTCCCATATAATTTGAAACTGTAATTACCTTTCCATTCCTCAATTGTATGTTCCCTTTCATCCAGCTGTTTATCATATATCTGAGGAGGCGGCTGCAGGAGGGAAAAAAAGCTATTTATTTGATTGTTAAATTGTAAATAATTAGGAGTAATAATTTAAGTAAAGGTAAATCCTCTTTTCCCTCTTAGTTATCTATCCTGTACCTGAAAAAACACATGAAACACACTGGAATATTAAAGGGATTAACACTTCTGGAATTCAACTCTTTATGCAGAAGAAATCAACAATCTTTTAAACAAAAGCTACAGTTACAGTTGAAATAGAACCCAGGTAAACAATGCTATTATACTTATACTGAGACCAGAAACCACACACAGACTGTTTGCACTGGCAGAGAAGGTACTCTCAGAGTAACAAATACCAACCCTGATTAATTAGTAGTAAGATTATTATAGTAAAGTTGCCCTTTAGCCATCATATTCATTATACTCACTGTTATACAACTTCTCAGAGTAACTCTAAATTTTGAAGTAAATCTCTGCCAGAACTTCTGGTCCATATACCAAACTCCCAACCTTTTCAGTATACCTATTTTTAAATAAATTTGCTTTGCCCAGAAAGGCGTGTTTGGTTTGAGTTTTGTTTGTTTGTGTGCTTTACTATTTTTTAGTTGATGAGAGGGTTACTGAAGTAGCAGAATTTGAAATTTCTGGAATTTACTGAGACAAAAGCAACTAGAATTTCCAAGAGCCTGAATATCTGCTTTCATTGGGCAACTAAACCATGTGTTTATCACCTCTTCTGATTTTAGCTGCCAAATACTGCAGCCAAGCAAGGCACGGGACTCTCCTCCTCCCTTCTTTCAAGAAGCTTCAGCATTCAGGGTAAGAGTATCTAATGAAGATGAAAAGATCTACAACTCTAACTTTCCTCTGACTTTCATCCCTGCACTTGGCCATTGCATCCTTTTCGAAACATTCTACTGTTAAATGCACATTTACCAAGCTGTTTTCTGATTCACTTAGAATTCACTTAGAATTCACTTAGAAGTTGAGAATTTGCTCTTAAGACTCTAACGCCATCAGTCCATTAAGCTATTTGCATACTAACAGATACAACTGAGAAACTGATGCAATATGGACCAGGAAATTGATACGATAGCTGAACTGGACAAGTGTACTGAAAACAAGACAGCTTCTTGCAGAGTGACATTTGTACTGGGGCTAAAGACAAGGGAATTATGTGAAGTCATGGAATGCCAAGTCTCATACCTGAGAAAGCGGAGAGAGTACCTGAAAGATATACCATGAGTTAAAATGAGTGCTAGGTATCTGAGGTTTTGCTATATCAGTAAAGTAAGATACAATCACATGAGAAGTCTGAGTCCAAAACTAATGCATCTATTCTCTTATTTAGCATTAACAACTCTCCTTGGACCCTTCCAGTGAGTTTCGAAGTTTAAGATATATTCAACCAAAATTGGTAAAAAGCTCTGTTGAGACTTCGTGTTTCTGATGAGTTTAATATCAGTGGGCTGAAAGCTACGGGAGAGTGTGGATGAGCTCACCATTGACTCTTGGGATGCAGTAAGCTTGCTCCATCCCTCTAGCTAAGCCTGCTGCACTACTGCTTAGCTACTCAACCAGCCCTACAGCATGCATTTCATACTGGGGGCAAACAGAGAAATCTGTCAAAGACAAGGAAATCCTGGGGACTTAGGAGTTCACAGGAGATTTACAGGGCCTGTCAGTTCCACTACATAGTTGGCTCTTGGCTTTTCATGGTAGCAGTAGAGAAGGCACTTGCCTGAGCTGTAGGCTGAACTACTGCTTCCCTGTCAGGTGGAAGGAAAGCAGGTAAACCCAGTTGGGCAAGAATTTCCTGTAAGTCCTTTTCTTTCTTAAAACTTCGTGGAGGGGTTTACAAAAAGCACTGGCCATGGGTAAAATAGCTTTTACCAAGTGTAAACACTTTTTTACACCTTCCATAGAAAAACAGGGGTATTTCTCCCCCAGTCAGAAATAAGAGGATAGTTTCCTTCACTACTTGAATTCCCAAACACAAATTATAGAATCAAGAGGAACAAGTGATCAGATGTACATTCCCATCCTCAGTTCATAGAACCATAAAACCTTTGGTTTATGTGTCTTCTAATTTATTTCAGCTCTGTCTTCAGCAGGCATAATTGGCTAATAGGCAATAAGAAAAGCAGCAGTAATTATTTTCAAGATTAACACATTCTGGAAATATAGGCATTTTGCAGGGAGAGAGTCCAGCATTATCTGATTTGTTACCAAACTTCTGTTATGAAAACAAGGGAGAGCAACCAAACTGTACTTCACAAATCACAGGATGGCAGAAACTGCGCCTGCATAGCATTACTGCTGTACTAGTATTTCTACTGCAGACCTTTATTTGTGAGCTGGCATAACCCACAGCAATAAAACATGGCTCTCAGCAGGAAGGCAAGAGCCAAGGGTCACAAATACTCAGCGTGATAATGAGATGTATAAATTCCTCCTCTTCACACAGGCAGGATCTATAACCTCTAAAGCTTGCGCAGGACGCAGGTGAATGGCACTCTGCTGAAAGGCTAAGCCAGTGCTCTTATGCTGGAAGAAGTGAAGCTTTCCCATCTGAAATCCCCATTATAGGTAAATGAGCCCTTAAGACATATTTTCATTGATTCCAGGCAGAGCTGAGCTGAGAACGTCACAAGTTTCAGGAATTAATTTATCTTCCTCTGATGCTCATTAATCTTAATGAGAACCGCAGAACTTAATACACTGTTATCAACCTACAGACTGACCACCCATTTTCTGTTAATTTCTTTGTTCTAGGCTTTTTTTTTACTGGTTTCTAAAATTAGAGGGAGGAAGAGAGGTCTTTAACACAAATATTGTATCAATGGAGCAGACAGAGCAGCTGCCATACCTGGGCACACGATTTCAACTTTGGTTCAAAGGTTGGTCTAAACATGGCTTTGCTTCCTAACTAAAATGCCATAGAAAATGACTGATTTCATCATTATGACTTTTCTAGGTGGATGCAGCTGCAGTATTATAGACATTCCTATAACCTGTACAGCTTTTAGAAAAAGTATGAACTAGCATTAAATCAAAGCAGAGTGTGGATGAAGCCTTAGGGTGGCAGCATCTAGCTTCAATTTAAGGTAGCCATTTTCTCCCCAAAGATTTGTTTGTAAGCAATTGCATTGGCAACAACAGCAAAGAATAGAGTCTATTTTTGGATGCAAAAGAGAAGGAATTAATTGTATTTTTCTCGTACATGTTAAAATAACAACTTGTTGTTTCAGTAGTGTTTCAGTGGCTTTTCTATTTTACAGATTGATCTAAAATATTTTTTTGATGAAGTTTACCATTCATTGAGTAGAATAAAAATTACTAAAAAAACCCCAACCAAACAACCCAGAAAATATCCACATGGACGTTCTTCTAAAACAAAACCAAAACAACAAAAAACCCAAACCAAAAAAAACAAACCCAAACACACAAAAGACAGTGTTTTCATGTGGTTAGGTAAACATCAGGAGACTACTGGATTTGTTATGAGTAGTCCTTTCTAATACCTTTCTAATCACAGGAGAGGAAAAGCTGTACACTAAGGAAAAAACGCATGTTGGGGCTGATGTATTCTCACTTTCTCAAAGCAACATAAATTAGTTTGTATGCCTCTGCTAGAAAGCAAAAAAAGGAGTGGGCTGGAGCTCACACTTTAATAAATCCTGCCATCTCTGTCCCTGCCTCTGCAGAGCTAGTGCCAGCACAGCGAAGACCTTGGAATGAGCTGTTTTTAGAAAGCTGTGCAGGAGTAAGGCTTGACTCTGCATCTGTTCCCAGGGTCACTGTGTCTGCAGCAGTAGCTGCGGAATGGCATACAAAGCAACAATAGAAATAGCAATATATACATGGAGGCAATGGAGGCTGTAAAAATTAATGGTGTGAGGTTAAACAATTTAAATGGCTTAGATGCTCACAATAGGTGAATATAAAAATTCTTTCATGTTTTGCTACAACCTAGACTGTGTTACTGATAACATCTACATATTTATTTTTGCAGTGCAAGATGAAGTGCAACAGTGTGCTGTTGCCAGAGGCCTGAAGTCCCTTTAGCTAGAGAGCAAGGTCTAAAGGGCCATCTTGGGTCTCACCCTGTATTGCTCAGGGACTCCTCAATGGTCTGGCCATGATCTCTACTATGGATATGGAAAAAGAGATGCCTCTATGACAGTTCATTACTTGGACTCTTTGCAAAGCCTTTTGTAAAACTCCACAGATAGTATCCATCAAAGAAACTGGTCTGAGCTGTTTCTGAGTAGCTGGACTGTAAGGATACTATGCATCAGGAGTCAAGATTACTTGGCTACAAACAGCTTGCAGGTATGTACAACAGCATGCTGGAAAAAGGTTTAGTTTGATTTGGAAAAGAAAAAGTAAAAAAAAAGAAATTCCTCTTTCTTCTCTAACTACTACTTCTCAGGGACATTAACAAAGAAAGACTGCTGCAGAAGCTGTACTCAGCTTCCATAATTAATCAGCTATAAATGGATAGATGTCACTCACTAGAGGAAATATCTCTGCAAACAAAGCAGAGCCGTAAACTTCTTTTGAGAGACAACAGATGGGCACCATCAACTTCTAAGCAGAAAACCAAGCACTGTAACTGATTGCTAAAAAACCCCTGTGGCAGATCACCAAAGGGTTGAGATACAACCTTTACACAAGGGGCTGAGCAAGAGAAAAGAATACCAGAAAAGAAGCACAACCTGACAGTCTTGATTTTGCTATGAAGTGTCACATGTAGTGAAGGTGATGCCTTCTTTGAAGTGGTGTTTGCCAAGGTCACAGAGTGCTTCAGAAGCCCTCCTCCTTTGTCATGGATGCTGAGCACTCACAGGTAAAATAAGAGTTTTTCTTTTTTTTTTTTTTTTTTTTTCCTCATGACAAACTGTAAAGCTTTAAAGTAATTTGAACAGATTGTCTGCAACAGCTGGTCACAGACAGTTTATACAAACCTAAGGCAATACTGCAGCAGTTTCTATCCTGGATCTTGGACTGAGAACCACAAACCAAGCTCTGTTCACAAGGATTGTAGGAAACAGCATCATGCTAATGAAAGGTAACACACAAATTGTCATGCACAGAAAAATGAATGATAATTCATAACTCAGCCCCTCATGGTTGGTTCTAGATGCAGCAATACCCCAGTGAAGTATAAATCCTATGAAAATAAAACCTATTACCAAAGCATTGTGAATTCCAGGAAATAAATACCCCCAAAACCTATCACTGTGGTAAAATTCTGTCAACATCAAGATATGCTTAAAAGGGATGTTCTCAACATCTGATCTTTCCAGTTTTTAGGGTATCTCTCTTCTAAGTGATGATGTATGTCAGATATCTGCAGGAACAGTAGAATCTAAGATGAATTTTGAAAACAGTTAACAAAATATGTCAGATAAGTATGACAAATTTTGCTACTAGATTTGTTCCTATGGGATGGAATAATACTGTTCCCAAGTAAGAACCAATATAAGATCACACAGATATTCAAAAAGTTCCAAAATTAAGTCATTTATAGGTCTAGAAAAAAAAAAGTACAAGCTAAAGTCCTAAACAACTGCCCCTAAGTAGCAAAAATTCTTCTAAGATAGCATCTTCCCAAAATGTATAAGAAAATAATTTTGACCAGAAACTACTTTGTTATTTTTTAATGAAAGAATGTAATAATTGTAACGTTCAGGGGAGGAATAGAAAGCAGCCACAGTCTTGCATAAAAATATGACATTGATACCCATAAATAGGTATCTCTCCCATTCAAAATGATTTCTAATGCCAACAATATATAAGGAATTAGAATGGAGATCAGGCAGCTCAAGCCAATGCAGTCCTAGTGAGCAACTGGCACAGGTTTTACGAAACTTGATTTCAGAGCCACCAGGTGGCAATGCTAGAAACTTCTAAACCACATATCCAGGAAGCCATTCTGTTCGCGTGTAAGCAGCATCGCATAAACATATGGGGAGATGTGAAAAATTAAATATCAGATTTGCGATTTATTCACAGATCATCTCAAAGATGGGTAAGAACTTAGAGCAACTTCAAAAAAGGCAGCTGTGTAAAAGAAAATGACTAAACCACAGAATTTTCAAACAAGAAAGCAGAAAAGCTAATATACCATCAGAGAAATACTAAGAGTATCTATATTAAACAGCATAGTCTACATGTGGAGGCAAGAGATGTTAGAAATACAATCTTTCCCAAAAATAGAACAAGAGCACTTTGAAGGAGAAAAGGTATTGTATGTGTCATTTATTCATTGTAATAGCCCAAATGCTGTTATGTATGTAAAGTAAATATAGCACAAGGGTAGTACGCATGATATTTGTTTAAAAGTGGACGGTTTCTACATACAAGATACAGGAAGAAACAGCCTTTAACTGAAGTATAAAACAGAGAAGTAAGGTTTAGAGGTTCCCATTCTGCTATTCTGATTTTACAATAGATTTACTGCATAATATTAGCAAATACAACTTTTCCCCTTTGAACTGTGGTTTTCTTATGTATAAATTAGGTGTGACTATTGATAACAGATTTCAACACTACCTAAAATCACAGAATGGGTTGGGTTGGGAGGAATCTTAAACATCATCTAATGCCAAGCCCCTCACCATGGGCAGGAATACCTTCCACAAGACCAGGTTGCTCAAAGCCTCATCCAAACTGGCCTTGAACACACCCGAGGGTGGGGCATCCACAGCTTCTCTGGGTAACCTGTGCCAGTGCCTCATCACCCTTACAGTGAAGAATTTCTTCCTAATATCTGACCTAAATCTCCCCTCTTTCAGCTTAAAGCCATCCCCCCTTGTCCTGTCACTACGTGCCCTTGTAAAAAGGCATGTTAAAGTCTTGGAAATTCCACACATTCATAAGCATATGTGTATATTTACATATTTTAAAAAATACATACTGTAGTTATAATTGGTTGAATACAGAAATTACCCTGTGAGTAACACTATTCAAATTAATTTCAGAGCAAGAATGCTCTACCAAACCTAACACTGTGGCTTTATTATAAAAGATACTGCAGCAAGCTGAGTGGTCTCAGAAGAAGCTGGCTAAACAGGTTAGTATGTCAGACTTAAGAGTTTTCACTACATCAAAAATGTAGCTCACCCACTCACTCTGCAGGTAAGCTTAAAATCTATGCAAGGCCTGCTTCTAAATGTAAATCTCTTAACTTTTTCAGAGCTACTGAGGCCTTTGGATGTGGTTTGCTTTTATGCTGAAGTCTGTGAGAGAGTCGCAGTGTTTGTGTAACCTCCTGCTGTTAGTGAATAGCAAGTACACAATTTAATAACATCATCTTCTTCTCTGTATCAGGGAATCACAGCATGGCATTGAAGGTTAACCAGAAGAGTTTAATGCTGTTACATACTAGTGTAAAGGATATCGCATTCCTACCACTTCCCATTTGTGTTATAGCCTTTGCCCATTAGAATGAGACGTAATAGTTTTATTGCCCCCTACAGCATGTGAAAGATCATAAACTTTTAATAGACTTGTAAAAAGAAACTGTAACTGTCTCAGTAGTCTGCTTTTTCACTGGACAGGGCTATTTTATCTAATACCCTCACATTCATAATGATGTAAATCTGTGCAGCCTTAGAGGGTCATTATCTCAGGTTAAACTTTGACATTAAATTCTCTGCTTATTCCCAGAGCTGTCTTCAGTGTTCTTCATGATCTACTCCAGCACACACTGACATTTCATGACATTGCAACAGATCACTTAAAAAGTCTTGTCACGTTAAATGCTTTCAGTTACCTGTCCTCTTAGGCCTCTGAACCAAATGAATAACGTACAACAAATACCTAACTGTTTTGATGAAGCTATTTACTGGGGAGAAGGAGCTCCCAAGTTAACTAAGTTAACTAAATCCCACCCAATTGTATACTGGTTGAAAACATCATCTTGCTTAATATCTCTCTATCCTAATTTCTGATACCCCTACTGTACAGGGTTACTGAGAGTGAAAGGAATCCTGCCTCATGTTACACACTATGGGAGGAGGACTCAAAATAAAAAAACAAAGACAAAACTGAACCTAAAAACCCTAAACCCAAACACCCACTACCAAGCCTTCGTCACATAATGAAAAACCACACTCTATGGTAAAACACTTATCAAGTACTACAGAAAAGAGAGTGCAGTAAGCATGGGCAGATGCAGCACAGTGCAGGCTTCTAAGCCCCAGTGGGGCAATCAGAAAAATAGTGGGATATTAATCACAGTGCAAATGACTATTATCCTATCAAGGTCTTGTCAGGTTCCTCAACCTGCACACTTGCAGGGCAGTCTATGAAAAAGACAAGTTTATCACATACAGGTACCTTGCTGCCTTGTAAAGCACTAACAGATGAACATCAAGTGTTCAGCCAGGAGTGACATGATTTTACACTGATGCACCAGTAAAACTTCTTTCCAGTGTAGCAATAACTACCACTTGAAGAGGCACTGCCTTGGTTAGTAGCAGCCCTAGAACCTCAGGGTATTCTTCTGAGGAAGAACATGAAACCACCAACCTCCCATGAATCTGTTTAAGAAAGTTACTCCATCATCAAGACAATTCCAATGAAAAACAGAGACTGAATGCACTTCAGCAGCTGAATCAATATCTGAGTTAAGTTTTCTCCAGAAAATAATTAGTAAATGATTCACAGCTGGCCACTGAAGGTGTGTCAGCATGAACAGGTGGAAATTTAGAATTTAATAAACTGTTAATTGAAATAAATAAATAAATAAAGAGGAGTCCTACAGTTTAACTTTCCCTCTGAAAATGAGAATGGAAAAATAATGAGTTTAAAGGCAAGCCAGGCTCTTTCTACAATTCCTAGCACTCTGAGAAAATGCAATGAATATTTATTAATCCCATGTTCTTCTATTTAGGTTGCACACAGTCTGAACCTGCCTGGTTTTTAACATGATATGGTCACATGAAGGAGAAGGGCCTCTGTACCCTAGTGTGACTGGGGTCAAAGAAATTCGGTTAACATATCACTGTTAAAACACTCATGTCAAAAGTATTGGTATGATTCTATAGTATATTATTGACAAGGTATAGCATGTTTTGGAAGAGAAAACTTCTAAACTAAGAGAGACAGAGGCTGAGGATGTTGATATTCAGCTCATGTTAACTACACAATAACTGCAAAGAACAAGGCGAGTAAAGAGAACAGAGGAACTGTATCTAAAATGATGCAGTTCAAGATGCAAACTTGGACAACATCAAGCTGCTGGAAGTTGAAACTTTCAAGGTGCTGTTCTTTGAGGTTCAACAGGATGAATGACAGCTTGGTTTTCTGCTGCTTTACACTTTCTGTAGTCATTTACTAAGCAACAAAATGCAGCCAATAGTGAAAATGCAAGGAATGTGATTTGATAGCATGTGACACAATGTTTGTAGAGGTATCTATGGTGACAGGAGGTGCATGCGAGACTAATACCTCAATGAATTAGAATGTAATTACTATAGGCTTTTGAAAGCTAGTGGGCTCATTAGATTCCCATCAATTCACCTGGCCAAAAGTATAATTAATATTCATGTTTTACAGTCATGATTCAGAGAAAGGATGTGTTTTTTTCTAGATTATTCAAGGACTCTATGCTACAACTGGAATTTAAAACCATTAACTTTTCAACCATAGAAGTACCCCGATCTCTGTCTGCAGAAGAGGCTGGTAATACAAGGTTCAATATCAGCTGTAGTTCTACTTGTGTGTGGCAAGTTTCTCCTTCTAAAAGGGCAACTTCATCATGACAAGAATTCTACTTCAATCTGAAACACAACTAAAAGCATATGTTTTGAGCAAACAATTACATCAAAATGCCCACTGGACCAAATTCCCTTCCTGTTCTGTGTCAGAAGTGAATTTCCATGGTTAAATTCATAGGAAAGCACATCTAAAGAGAGAGACAAATCCAAGTTCTGACATCAGAGTAGATGATAAAGAGGAGTTAAGAAATCTGTGGAAATACAACAGAAGTATCTGGGAATGGAATGACATCTTCAAGAAGGATGAAAATCTAAAACGTACATGCCAGCTGGTAAAATATTTCAGAGTATCAAATGTTTGCACTTCAGACCAATAAACTTTCTTCTTGAAGAAAATCAAACAGGACATAAAAATTAAAGGCTGTCTATAGCAGAACCATCCCCTGCAAAGCACTCCTAAGTAACGTACCCTGCAAAATTCCTGCATATGTGAAATCTGATGGGGTTTTATGCATTCCATTTGCTTTTGAAGTTTACTGCACTTTCAGGACCATGCACTGAATTGGAGCATATAACTAAACAGCAGTGATTTAATTTTGAAAGGTTCAACTCTGTTTCCTGTTGTGGTTAAGCAAGATCTCTAAACCTGTTGAAGTACACTATTCTCAAACATGTAATACATTGTATTTCAGAGAACAACTGTGAATTTATACCTACAGCTGTTATGTCACTGAAGTGTCTACTGACTACACGTATTCCTGTTAAAACCAGTCTCATCAAGGTATGTGAGAGGTGTCTAGAGCATGACAGGATCATAAGAAAAATTCCATTTCTGTTTGCACACAGTGTACATGATAGCAAATATTGAACCATGGCTCAAGAAAACACATGAGCTCCTGCTTCATTTTAAGGAATAATTTATATCCTGCCAAGATTTTTTGGAATCCTGATTTCAGGACTTTGCACTGTTTTGTTTAATTCTTCTCTTCACATATATCCTTGAACACAAACAGAGGAAGTGATGTTTTCTATTTTCCACAAGAAAAGGTTTAGAAAGAAAGACAGTATCTTTTGCCAGACTGACTTAACATAGCTAACAATACCAGGTAAGCTACTAGGTCCAAACCTCTTTCTTCACGTGTCCCAGAAGAAAGCAGAAAATGGCTTCATATACCTGAAGTGGCTTTGTTTTTCTAATATCTTGTCAGTTCATCTGACCAAGAGATATCTCCTGTCCCTACAAATCTCATTTTGTGTAAATCCAAAGACCCCCATAGTCACAACATTGTTTCTCTGTAGCACACTTGTTATCAAGCTACTGTAAAGCAGCAGGAATCTATGAATCATATTTGCATTTAGTAGTCTGAAGTAAGGAATCACGCCTCACTTACCGCCTCCACTTCTGCTGGGTCATACCAGACATTAATGTATGGATGCTGTAAGGCTTCATCTACTGATATTCTCTTAGCTGGATCAATGACTAGCATCTTTGATAAAAGGTCCCTGGCTTGGCTGGCTACAACAATGAAATCAGATAAACAGAGTATTAGTACAAAACAATCACTGCCTTCAAAGAAGGGTTAATTGGGTTAGGAAAGTAACAATGACACAACGCATTAGAGGCAATAATGTCAAGTCTGCTGCCTGGGATCAATACATAATTGTATAGAAGTGCCTAGAAACTGCTTAAGTTTTGTTTGTCCCACATAATAATGTTTAAATCAGTGGGATACATCATCCTCCATTACTGAAATGCACAGCCTTAAATATGCCTTTGTATTTTATATTATTTACCTGATAATGTAGCCCATTGTGCCTGTCAGGCCACAGGCTCATCCTTCTATTATCCAAATTGTTTCTACCATTTAGAGTTTGTAAAAAATATAAATCCATGTGAAAAAATTACAACAACATATATTTCTAGTGTTATTATCGACATAATGTTCTAAGCTCTTCCATGCTCAAAATTATTTCCTGTGTCAATGAAAAAGAAAATGAAGGAAAAAAACAGATGTAAGTGCAAAAATATTATTAGGCTGAGTAAAAGTAATACCTAATTAAAACATTAACTTTACATTCTGGTGAAATACTTAGGTAGAGTATGGATAATACAGTGATGCACAAGCAGATTTTTTTAATACACTGGTTTTTATTCTGTGACTTTATCTTGAAAACTGGCATTCAGTATGCTCAAATGCACGTGCTTCCTGTATCCAAAAGATAACAGCACTGTTTGACAGCCATTTCTATTCATTAGCTCCAAATCCAAGAAAATTCCATTATTCAATTTTGTTGTAGTAAGCATATAAAATTCTGCGTATCCAAAAGCATCTGCTCAGACCTTTCAGTTCCAAAGCCGAGACAGCAGCCTTGCTATGAAACAGTTGTTAATTGAAAGAGTATTCTAGATAATGTAATGACATGCAAATTGCAAGCAACTGAAAACCTTTACATGCAACAGTGGTAAGAGGCCCCAAGTATTTAAGTAGTGCAGAACTGGTACACAGTACAAGTTTGCAGTACAAGCTGTGATAAGAAATCCTTTCTATACTAAACACACATTCTTCTCTTTCTAGTTGAGGTCAATCCCCTGTTCAAGTAAAACAAGACTTCAGTACATGATTAATATCACTGCATCTTATACTTTACAGGGGTATATCTTACCACACTGAAACTAAGTTGTTGCTCTAATTCACATACACAAACAGACCCACAGCATTTTTCTAAAGAAATCCATCAATTGCAGATATTAAACCTCAGCTACATGCTTGCTAATATCTTTTTATTGTCTAGTAAAGGTAGAGCTATGAGGCAGGAATATGGCTGAACTGACAATTTTCACCTAAAAAACCCCAGTGCAAGCACTGAGATCTTTCAATGAAAGTTCTAGTATTTCTTTGCTTGACAAGTTTAAGAATAAGAGTATAGGAACACCTCAGATTCTCATGGTCATGCAGAATGACCATAGGGATACTCTCAACACATCAGTGATAATGTTAGGCTGTTGAGGCACTGGAATGGGCTGCCCAGGGAAGTTGTGAATGCTCCATCCCTGGCGGTGTTCAAGGCCAGGTTGGACAGA
>JAOEHX010013750.1:0-34490 GCA_025448015.1 Bolborhynchus lineola
GGCATGGCCGGAGCGGAGTGGGGTTCGGCTCCGCTCCGCTCTCCTCCCCTCCCGGTGGTTACCCCGCTCTCGGAGCTTTTCCTCCCCCTCAGAGGCTTCGGGGGGCGGCGGCGGTTTGTGGCTCTGAGCCGCGGTGCGGGTCCGCTGAGGGGAGCCCGGCTCGTCCCTTCCCTCCCCGCGTCTCCTTGGCTTAAGCGGCTTCTCCGCTCGACCCGCGGTCGTTTGGGGGACGGCCGGCGGGGTTCCACTTGTGTACCCCCGGTGCGGCTGGGAAGCGGGCGTTTGACCCGGTTTACCGGGCAGCGGGGCCACATTGTGCCTTGCTGTGGTACTTTGAAGGAAAGCAAAGTGTTCGTCGCTTTTCCTGACAGCCCCTGGCTGCGACAGAAATACTTCAGTTCTACTTACTCTTGCTTTTCTCTAGTAAAAGGCTGAGAAGCTTCGTTGTTTCCGGATACCTAATTTTCGGTTGTGGGAAGTGCTGCTGAGAATTGAATTGTGGTGGTGGAGCTCAGCGGTTCCTAACCTGAGGTCTGTGAAATACCCGGGCTTTGTGTATGAACTTCCCGATTAGTTTGGAGTCATTAATTAGTATCCCGGATGCCGAAGTTGCGGCCGTGCTGGGAAGTGGGAAAATAAACAGGCTGGCACATCATCCTTGAAGGATCTAAATGGGGTTTTGTTACTTCTTATCCTTGCTCATTGGACGGTGTGTGCTGTTTGGATAGAGAAGAAAGAACACAGAAGTGTACATCGGCTGTTTTTCAGGCCAGGTATTTCCTGACTAGTTACAGCTCAGTAAACACATGGCAGCTTCTCAGCCTGGCGAGGGTGGGAATGTTACTGTGGAATCAAATGATACGGTGAAATGGGAGTTTAATTTTGTTTCATACTTATCACATGAGGTAGATTACCCATAGGGAAAATAAGTGTAATCTGTTAATTTAGGGCTCGTGAAGGTGTCTGGATGGGGATATGTTTAAGAAAGATAACTGTGGAAGTCAGTGGCAGCTTGCTATTTCCCAGATAATAATTTCATCTTGCATTTTTTGGTAAAAATATTTTTGTCCTAAAAAGTTAATTTGCAGTTTTCAAAGATGTGTGGTTCTTTTTAACTCCCCTTCTTCCCTCCTCTCCCCCCAGCTGAAATCTAAGCTAAACCTGAGGAAGTGCCTGGCATTTAGAAACTACTGAAGGTCAGACCAGCTGTATATCAGGTGAGTGGTACTGTGTAAGTTCCTTCTCTCATGCTCAATATATATACATGCCCATGTACATACATATGTATGGTTCTGATGGATGTTAGTCATAAACTGTCCGTACAAAACACTTGGTGAAGGAGGTGGCAGATATCCTCTAGGGAGTTGAATTCTGTTACTGCTACTGTGTTATGTTTTCTTTGACTGAATCTTTGGGAGGTGTGTGAGTTTTTTAGGATGCTTCTTCACATCTGTGAAACCCCTGCAAACTGATCAAAACAGTAAGCATGCTCACAGTGGACATCCTGAGTGTGTCATCTGCTCATGTTTAAGGTCTTGTGTCATGAACCTGCTGCAGAGGAGTGTCTTTGACTTGCTGTATGTGTGCTATCCCATTATGCATTGAATACACCAGTATGCTTAGTGTGTGTGCTCATATAATCTGTTTTGGGTGTACTGAATCTTTTGCATGTGTTCTGATTCACAGGTGTGTGAATTACGAAATACAGTCCTAATTTTTTGGAAATACTACCATTTTTCAGTATTTTCTAATAGAGATTTGTTATCAGTTCACTAATGAACTCTAAAAACTTAAACGTAGTTCTGAACCACAGCTACAAAAAGCTGACATGTTCCAGGGCTGAATTTAGTGCCTTTTAAACAGAGCATGATAGGTGCTTTCCTGTGTTCCAAGTGTTTGCATTCCTTTACATTCAGTGGTTTCTTCAAGAAGCACGGAGGTGGTACCTTCGCATTCTTGCTAACTTTTGTTTTGTTGCTGCTGTTGTGTTTTCTTCTTCAGCACGTGAAAGATACTTTTGTTAGAATGTGAAATGTTCCCTTAGAGAATTTTGAAGAGATGCCATTTGCTCTGATAAATTGGAAACTCCAATAATCTTTCCTTGTTTTTCTGTTTTGATAGGGCCACACGGCTTTTCGTGCTGGATTCATCATGATAACTCCAGCTTTTGAACTGACCCAGGATCCTGACTTTCTTACAATAGTAATCAAAGTACCTTATGCCAGAGCTTCAGAGTTTGATGTGTATTTTGAAGGGGAAGATTTTAAATTTTACGCTAAGCCATACTTCCTCAGGCAAGTAGTGGAAGGATTTAAACACAAATTGAACTTGATTAAAGAAATATAGTCAGTAGAGAATGAATTTCATTTTCGTCCCTTCAGAACATTCCTCATCTCCAGCTTTTACTCTGTCAACTACAGACAGCCCATTTCATGCAAAGGATTGTTTTTATGGATCTGGCCACTTCGTTGTTAGGCATTAAGTTATGTTAAACGGAGTTTAAAGGAATACTTTTCTAAATTTACTTTACAATAGATTATTAGTAAAGATTAGTAGCTTAATAGATCAAATATTAATTGATGATGATTATTAAAGAATAGAAGTTCTTTACTGTGAGGATGGTGAGGCACTGGATCAGTTTGCCCAAAGAAGTGATAAGTACTCCATCCCTGCCAGTGTTCAAGGGCAGGTTGGACAAAGCCTTGGGCAACATAGTCTAGTGTGAGGCATCCCTGCCCATGGCAGGGGGTTGTAACTAGAATGATCATAAGGTCCTTTCCAGCCCAAACTGTTCTGTAATTCTGTGATTAATTGTAAAATGGGAAGACAATTCTGGATGTAAGATGTATATAACAAATGTGTATTTTGCCTGTTGAGAGCGAGACACGGTATATTTGATGAAGAATGGATTTTGATGCCCTCTTAATAACATAAGAGAAAAGCCTTGTGAGTGGAGGCAGTAGGAAGTGAGCTTCCAGCTGTATCTCTTCTCTAGATAGAAGAGTCCCCACTATTCTGTAGAAAAGGAAGAAGAGGCAGTCTGGGGTTGAGAGTGTTATGAGAACCTTTGGCATGGCGAGCTATTAACCTTCCTTATTTTCTATATCATGTATTCTTGAGCATGCTTCTGCTTTAAACATTAGTAGACAGCAGGGTATTTTAGTGGACTGGTAGAATGAGTGATTTAATTCTGAATAAGCAATACAGGAGCTCTTGAAAGTTCTCATATCCTGTCATTGTGGGTTAGCTTATAGTTTTTACATTGTAGTATCCTCCAAGTGCTGGATATAATAGAAAGGGTTTCATCTCTGTGGTGGTTGTAGCCTCACTCAGGCTGGGAGCCAGGAGTCACAAATCTCATCTCAGATGCTGATTTCTTGTGCCAATATTTAGGGAAACGGATTTTTAAGTAAATGGGGATTTGACTGCATGACTTCCGTTACTGTTGAAAGGAGTCATGTAGCCAAGTCCTTTGTGCTACTTTTTGGAATAGGTAGCTATTGGAGTAGGCTGAGACATTAAGTTGTAGAATTAGTGAGGCATTCAATGGGGCATCTCATTTTTGCTTGTAGGTTGACACTTCCTGGAAGAATTGTAGAAGATGGCAGAGAAAAAGCATCTTATAATACAGACAAAGGTATTCATTAATGTTATTACTATATATGTCAATAAAAATGCTACTAACTCTCCAATAATTTATACTTCGCACTGGAATTACATAGTACTTTAGTGAAATACACAAGAGTGTAAATAAAGGTAAAGTTTCTCTTACGTTACTTGAATAAGATTTTTGTCTTTCTTTCTTGTGTGTACTCAGGCCATCTTTAAGTTCAAAGGATGTGTCCAGAACTGACTTAATAATGAAATAATTGTGCACACATCCTCTTCAAGCCCTGTGGGGGACAGACATGTTATTGTACTAAGATTATTAGTCTAGTAAATCTGCAAAGAGATCAGGTAGTGCTGAGTAGAAATGAGATAATCCTGAGGCAGTCCCTTGGCTATGTTTTGAGAGAAAAGGCATTAGCCTTTCTCCACACTTCAAGGCAGAAGGTATTTCTGGAATAAAACACACACCTTCTGGAATTAGGTGAAAATTGGTGAACCCTACCAATAAAACCTATAATTTGCTGCTTGCAAAGTCTTTATTACATGCTTGACTAGGACAATAGATTGCTGAATGTAGTTTCCTATGATCTGTTGATTGCTTGATTGATGGTGGAAAGATTAAAAATAAAATGCAGCTTGTATTTTGTATTATATATAAAAGTGAGTCAAAAGACTACAACTCGTTAAACGTTCTTTCATATTTTGTCATTAAAATACTTGGGTTTTGTGAAACTTGTGAAGTAAGGTTAAAAATATGCACAGAAATTGATGCATAATAAAATGCATATGTCCTGCTTTCTCCGAGTCTTTCATTAGCAGAAAATGCGCATTTTTGTTTGTTTTGGATATTTTCATGCAATAACTATATTCTGACTTTCCTTTTCCTTTAAGGAACTTTTACAATTCGGTTGCCTAAGGAGATTCCTGGCCAGTATTTTGAGGGACTGGACATGCTGACATCTCTTTTAGCACCAAAGAAATCAAGATCGGCAAAACCTTTAGTGGAAGAGATAGGTATGATGAAACAATCCTATTTATACATGTACATAACAAAATAGTTATAGAATGCTACATCGCAATACATGTAGAAAACTACAGTATTTCTGTTAGTGTCTAGTCCAAGGTACAAGAAGACTGTGAATTGACATGAAAGTACGGGTAAATATAGAAACAAAAGTATTGTAGGTGATACATGTGTCATCTTAGTTATGTTGGTATTTTTCCAAAATGTGCTTAGCTTATGCTCATCCTCTGTAGATCGTTGTACCCCTCTAGTGGCTGTATCCACCACACACAGTTGAGTCTTCTGTTTTCTACACACTAGTGCAACTGTAGCTCAAATGGTAGAGGCTAATTAAGGTTCTAGTGGATGACTTAAACACCAGCATTTAACAGACAAGAATGTTGATTTGTGGTTAATTTTCTTACGCTTTTCTTCAATTGTTGGTAACATGGCTTTGCTCCTGCTTAGTGTTGTCTCATCATCAAGTTTTGATCTCGATGAAATCCAGGCAACAATTATTTCAGTCTTTGAGGTCATATAGTTAAAAACTTTAGTGTTCCTGGTTTTCATTTTTGAAAGTTGGAGAATTTGGAGCAGAACCTGTGAATTACTGATACTAGCATCTGCCTGTGTGACCCAGTGTTGTATAAGATTTCTTAGAAGGTGCAGTAAAATGAAGAAGGCTTATTGTATTACCAGGGTTTGCCTTTCTATTAAAACGTAATTATTTTCTGTGTAATAATTTTCCTTCTCTGACCATGCAATACATATAGCTGCGTCTGCTGAGTTGTCTGAGGAGGAAGAAGAAGAATTTGACTGGGAAATAGAGCAGACCCCTTACAAAGACAGTGCAGAAAGCAGTCTACCACTACAGTACTGTTATGGCTTTGGGAACTTGCGATCAGGGGTGTTCCAGCGGCTGCAGGTAGATGCATTTTCACCTTTTCCTATCATAAAAGTGCTGGGTATGGGCAGTCTTCCTGGGTATTAGGCAGTCTTCTTGTCTTATTCTGTGGACAGGAAGGAATCATTAAGTAACTATTTTCCATTATCCCATTCTGTTAGTGAGAATACTCTGCTTTTGCATGTAGTAGTACAGACAAATCCTTGTTCCTCGAAATAGGGGGTGGTCAAGATTGAGTAAATTGTGTAGCAGAGTCAAGAGGCTGATCTGCAGTAATTTCAGCACTGGAGAAAAGGGCTGAATAGGGTCCTTGGTAAAATCAGGTTCTGGAAGCGTGCTGCCATCACCAGCATGGCTCAGCTGGCCTGTGAAGGCATAGGAAAAGGCCTCTATGAAGTAGGCCATGTGCCAGGTGAAGAGTTCTGACAAGCTGCAAACAGTCTGCAGGCTGTTAACAGTCTGCTTTAACACTTTTGCATTATATTTGGTACTGTCTTCTGTTCTGACTTCAGACTCTTAACATTAGTGTAGAGTGTATTTCAGATGCCATGAATTTTGATGAATTTTTAAGTTAAAGAAACCAAACCCAACAACCAAATGAAAGCTGGCTGTTCTATATGGTTGTTGCAGTAAAAAATTTTGTCATTGTGAAATTCATGGTAATTTTCTTGTGGTACTTTGTTGTAGACTCTTTATACAAGACAGTAATTTTTGAAATGTGCACTCTTCAAGCTGTCTGTCCACCTGTTACCTGTGGGATTTACAAGGGTTATGCTGATGCATTGCAATTTGCTTTTGCAGATTAATTGTTAAGATACAAGCTTTGAAATGCAGTTACTTTACTCTTATGTGTTAAGCAATTTAAACTGTAGGTCCTTAAAGGAGCTTATTTGTGTAATTCTGCTTACTGCATGAATTGTAGAATTATCAGTTTGGAGCAGAAGGTTTGCTGTTTATGGAGAATGTATTTACATGCTATTAGGAGGTACACACTAGTTTATTACTATGAAATTTGAGAAGAAGTACATTTTTCCATCAGCTTTAATGTGCTACTACTTAATGATGCCTAAATGGTTCTGCAGTTGCCCATTAATTAATGTATGGCCACTTCAGACTGTGCGAGTAATCTCAGAAGTCACAAAAACAGTATCTATGAGTTTTATCATGTCTCTGTGGTTGTGTACTTTTGTTGAACATTGCAGATTTTATCATAATGCAGAGTAACCCTCTGCCTTATGATAAAACAGTGTGAATAGACTTCATAATATCCTGAATTCTAAGGAGCTTCAAGTAATTGAATTTCTTTGGAATTTTGACTCTTTATTTGCACAATGGAGCATGAATTTGGAAGATTTGAAAGGGAGATTGAAGAGCATTTAGGGATTTCAGTGTAGTAGCGCTGATTAAATTCAGTTCCTAAACTCTTACTGAGTAAATCTTCTATGTGATGCATGTGGCCTGGTCCTATAATTTTTGTTGCATTTGCAGGATGAACTCAGTGATGTTATTGACATTAAGGATCCAGACCAAACACCTGTAGATGAGCGTAGAAGGAAACGTCTGGCAGCTGAGGCTGCGAAGTTTGAGCCTTATCATTACCTGTGAGTATTGATTTACTTCACCTAGTCAAGTAGAAGTACCTCAATTGAAATACTTGCTTTTTCTTTTCAAAAATGATTGAGTTTAAGATTACTTCTGGAAATTATAGCTTTACAACAGAATGAGGAAAAGTTCCAAACCAAGACTTCATGTTTCTGCTTCATCCCATGAACATGAAGGTGGAAGTGATTCTTCATGCCTTTCAAATTTGAGTATTGCAGGTCAAGTTAGGTTCAGAGATTTCCAGATACGTAAACTAAAGTGAAGCCATGAGCTCGATTAATATACTGTGCTTCCTGCAAGATTGATTTAGTGGAAGAAAAGCGTAGTCCCTGGTAGGGAGAATTAGTACTTGTGTTTTGTCAGGGAAAGGGAGGCTTAACACACTTTGAGTTGTTTCAGAAGTTATCTTTGCAAGCTTGGAATTTTTCCCATCCAGTGTTTCAGAGGCAGCTGTATGTGTTTCTATAGCACATAGGAAAGCTTTCTTGAACCATCACTCGGAAGAACATTTGACTAGAACTGAAATAGTTACTAACCTATGATGTGATGCAACTGACAGTGATTGTTAAGTTTCCATCTTAGAGCCTGTGTTCTGGCTTGGTAGATGAGCTACAAACGTTCAGTTTGAACAGCTGTGTTTTGGTTGCTTCAGATGATACCAGTCCTTCTTCAACAAAAAAATGTTTTCCTGTGTATGCTGATGAGGACAGATGGGGAAGAAACTGGCAAACAAGTGTTCTGTTGCCTTTCAGGAGAATGCACGCTTGCTGATCTCTTTAAGTTAGTTTAGAAAGATACCGAAGGAAGGCAATAAAAAACTGTCAGTGTGAGCGTAAAGCAAATTGTGTCTGTGTTCAGTAGACTGGACAGGTTTTGTGTGATGATTAGAAAGGTATTAGGAATTTTCCTGCTTTATTTTTTGTAGTCTTCAGAATTTGTATGATTGCTTGTTGTGAAGAAAAAGCTAAAATAAGAGGAGGCTTAGAACTTGAATCGCTTGGTATAAATCCTCCCAGAATTACTGTATTGAGATTTTTACCACAGTGGCTTTGTGCTGAGGTGGAGGTAATCTCTCTTCCATAATTCATGTACAACTCTTCTTTTTCCTCCTTGCTACACTAGGCAGGCCCTTGTTTAGCTAGAAGTCTGTCCCCATCCCTACTGTGTCTTTGCCCTTCAGCTGCATACCCTTCCCCGAACTGTATGTGAAAGTACCCAGAGTGGGAGTGCCTCCCAGTAAAGTGCAGTTTGCTGCCAGTGACATTGTCTGAGAATTCTTCTCTTTGGAATGTCTTCCTTTAACACCTAGAGCAAGTTAGGTTTGTTCACCTTCATGTCATGCTGCAAGCTCATCAATTTCCCAGGTTTCTGGGTGGCACAGAAAAGGTGGAAGAAGTAAGGAAGGGATATTGTAAGATGGCAGAATATTGTTTATGCTTTTAATAATGATTATTTTATGCTTTTATGCCATAGAAAATATTTCTAATGTATGGAAAATAGCCTACAGCCAAGTCAGGTGTATTCTATGTATGCATTAAAATATACCCACATACGCTATAAATTGAAATAGCACATGATTGCTTTTGGTGTTTGTTTTCTTTCTTCTTTTTTTCCCCCTAGTGCTGATTTTTTTGAAGATGAAGCTGTTCAGCATGTTCTGAAGTACAAACCATGGTGGGTTGATGCTCATAAAAAAATGACAGCCTTGAAGGGGGAACGTCATGAGGATCAGGGCACTCACACAGTTGGTGAGAATATGTGTGTGTATATATATATGCACTTGTTGCTTGTGTGATGCCATCTTATATTTTAGGTTATTGTTCTTAAGGGAAAAAATGTGCTTTTGACCCTACAGTTTTTGGTCTTAACCATTCTTTATAGAGGAGTGTTCTGTTACTTCTGTCTTCAAGTGAAAAAGTAGATTCTCTGAGGGACAGCTTTATCCTGAAATCTTTGCAACACTTGTGTGTGTGCAATTAACAGTATGTTATAAAGTGGTCATTTCATCTTAAGCATTTTATCTGTAACTTGCATTGTGTGGTGTGTGATCTCTTTCATCTGCAGAGCAAATTTTGGAGTGAATTGTTCATAAAGGCTTTTTCAGAATTTCAGGTATCGATGAAGAAAAAGTTCCCTTTTAAGGGTTTGCTGTAATCTTTAAGTTTTCAAAGGAGATACAAATGTCAGTAAGTCATAGTAATTGAAATGAGATCAAACCTATCTTTGTTTAGTAATTGTAACAGCTAGAAAATGGGTCCTTTGTTGCTGGGCTTATTACTTCCTTTTTTAGATTTTTCAAGTAACTGTTCTCCCTTTCTTAGTTGTATTTTCAATGGGAAAAATAGCCAAAAACTGGGTTTTGTGCCCACTTCCAAATAAGGTGCTGACAATTCACAAGTTTTGCAAGAATCAGCTGTGGAAGACTGTACTAATATCAGCCCTTTATCTCTGATGAGCATGTCTTCTGTAGGGTGTTTTGTTTTATTGACACAGTAGCACACACGCTTGTGGCATTTATTACTCTACTGATACTTTTTGTGGGTCTTGGAGACTTTTTTCAAAGGAAAATCATTATGTCCTTTTAGAAACTGAAAGGGATGGGTTTGGCTTTAGTAGATAACCTTGTCGCAGTACTGTTAACAGGTAACTGAGGTTACCTGTCTGTACACAGCGATTGCAGAGAGCATTACAAGTTACTATTATGCATATTCTTTTATTATCCTTTGTTCATTTCCTGTGTAGTAGGAAAATCCAACATCACTGAAGTAGATAATGATAATCCCTTCACCAGAGGTTCTTAGCAAATGTTAGTGTACTAATAATGCCTGTACCTTCACATTTCCTCCAGAACAATGGAATCTGTGTAAGTGTTGTGTACTTCACTGTGAATGTAATCTGATCTTCATTACTGGTCTCTTTTCAGCCTCTAAAGCCAGTAATTGTAAATTATATCCATCATAAGCATTTGATTTAAAAAGCATTGTACAAAGGTACAAGAGCCTTGAAAATAGAATAATGAGGGGTTCTCCTGTTTGTTTTCATCTATTTACTCCTGAGTAAATGAAACACTGTTGATGTTTGCCTGTGTTGAGGAATATAATGAAAAGGAAGAGCTGCTGGATGATATTATTGATAAAGGATGTTTTTACTCCAAATAGAAATTCTGAAGAAAAAATACACACATATGTTGCTGGGTTTCAGGGACAACAACAACAGACAAACTACTCAAAGCCTGGCAAGCTAATGAAAGTTATGCAAAAAATGGAGCTACATAGAGGATCAGTTTTCTCTAAAACAGTTGTTTTAACAGATGCATTTAATAAGAATGATCAGAAGAATTTAGTGTGACCTTCCTATGGCTGTAAGAAATGGCTTGTGTAGTTTAGTGGATCTTGAAGAAATTTAAGGAACATGGGAGGCCATCTGGGTTATGTTAACGACAGCAACCCACCCTTTTCCTTAAAAAGACCTCAGTTTTGGTAAGGGTGTTTGAATGGCAACAGCAGATGGGGATGGCAAAGGGCAGAATGGGAATCTGAAACCAGTGGAGGTTCTTAAGTCTGAGTCAGTTGTGGTGAAAGCAACCGCCATGAGAGGGAGTACAGGTTCTACTTGAAGGTTTCTTATGAATGGAATGCAGAAGGGCAAAAGGTTGGTCTGGGTTCTTGGACCTGGAGTCTGACTATCAATAGGATGAGTTACCTGTGGTTTTTTATTGCTTTTAATCTTTATCCAATCAGTGGGATGGTCTAGCTAATCTGAGTTACAGATTCAAGAATTTTACCAGCTGAATGCAGTTCAGCTGTGTGTCGGCATTAACACATGCCAGTATGTGTGCTTTGTAAGTGGAAGTGACATGAAAAAGGCACATAAAAGCAACAAGGACCATGCTGAGTGAAGGGCCTTCTTTACTACTTGAGAAATGTTATTTCCACTAGAATTGGGAAGAAGTCTGCATTAAGGGAAAGTATGCTCTACAGCTAGAAGGATAAGGAGGCTGTCGTGGCATTAGAGTGTGCTTGTAGTAAGAAGCCTTCGAACACTAATGCTTAACTATGAAAAGCCAAAGGTACTTGAGCACAGAAGCTCTAGAGGCACAAATGTGCATTGCAATATGTTTTGTGGTGTGTGGTAATTTTTTGAGACTGTGTGTATGTGTACCCCTGTTTGCTTCTGAACCGGTTTAAGGGCATAAAGAAGGAAGGATCGAAACCGTCATGCAGTTTCTTTTTATTTCTTATGGAAAAAAGGCATAAAATGAAGAGTACCCAGATCTCTTCCTGAGTTGCAAATTCATGTTTTCTATTCAGGAAAGCATCTGAAATGAAGCCATTTCCATTGTCTTTCAAGATGAGGACTTCCAGGCGTACAGCTTGTAAAGAAATGTGAAATATTGGGATGTTTAAAAGGTGTGCAACTTGTGATAGGTGTAATATGGCCAGCTTGCAGAAGTTTTGTCTGTCCTGTGTGCAGGAAGGTTGTATTCTTAGTTAAACATGCTGCCTGAAGCTGGTCTACAAAAACATAAAACCTGATAGATAAGATGGAAATAGCTGTCAGATGTGCAGCATCCCGTTCTGGGGAAGCCTGCTGCCCTCCAACATGAAATGCTCTATATTTTTAGAGGGCTGTTAACCGAAGTTAAGTGACTGGTAAGACAGGGAGGTAGGAATGGCAATGTTAAAGCATTCCTGATGGTGGACTACACCACAGTATTAGGGTATTGGGAATAAAATTTGACACTTGGTACCTTTAGAGTCCCTGTTTTCTGTGCTTTGTTACTGCTGCCATTCGGACAGGTCGCACCTGTGCAGTGTCTGTGGAATTAGGAATGTTCCTGGGAGCTGACTTCCCAAGGAACTATGTGGAAATGTGAGTTTAGTGTGGGGAAAGTGACACAAATTACGAGGTTCTTTAGAAGTAAGTTTTCTGATTCAGAAACCCTGAACCAAGTATTTTTGTGTCTTCCTTTGGCTAATTTATATTGATGTCCTTTTGGTTTTTATCTTCATTGGTTCCTTGGAATCAAAAACTTGATTACTTTTGTCTTTATAATGCCTTTGACTACAAGGAGCAATTAGACATACAGATTGCTTTTTCTCCCATGGCATTACAATTAACTGCATGTTTTGTTTGGTTGATACTGTTCTTACTTTCAGCCCTGATTATTGTTTCATTTTTCATCATCAGGTTTTTGGATGTCTCATTACCAGATTTTTTTCCTTTTTGGGTCATTTCTTCTCATTAGCATTTAAAGTCTTCAGTTCTGTTCTGTCTTTGCCTTGAATCTATTTTATTTAACCTGTTTACTTTTCTCGCAGCTTGTGTGTGTGGTGGATTTTGTCTTTTTAAACTTTCTTTTATTGCCTTATGTGTTTGTTCTTTCTTTTGTCCTTTTTTACCTTTTGCTGTGTGTCATCTCTTTTTGCCCTTTGTGGGGCTTTGGGGGTTTTTGGTTTTATATATGCCCCCTCCCCCAGCTTATTAGCCACCCAGCAGCTGAGAATATTGCCTTTGCAGTGTGGCTGAGGAACCAGAGGAAAAATGCAAGAGCAGATTTCACCATTGTGTTTGTAGCAAAATGCCATTTTTGGAGTGGACATTTTCTAAAGCTGAAAGGCCCAGATTTTGTTCACGCTTATGATGGCGTAGCTTAACAAATTACACAGCCTCCCTTCCCATAAGGGAACAAACCTGTTGGAAAGCCCTTGCTTTCTACTGCTGCTGAAGTTTGCGTTACCCTCTTGCTTCTACAGATTCCAAATGAAAGGTTTCGTGTTTTCTAGCAGTCACATTCAACTCAGTGAAAAGTTAATTTTTATTCTACTTTGAATTGCACAGCTGTACAGACTCCTTTTTGGGCAGCACAAGAATCTTCAAAGGCTCAGGCTAGCATGTATTTAACGTTGCATCTATGTGTTGCAAGGTTATTTTGTTTTGTTTACAGTAACCTGTCATACTTGGTCATAATGGTCAATGACCATTCCGTCTTTCTAATTTATTTATAGATTGGGAAGCAATTTCTTTTTAAAGATCCACCTTTCAGGAGGGCTCTGCTCAAAGATAAACCATTACTTGGACATTCATAAGTTTAAGCTGAATCACTTAACAGATTTCTGCAATTGTTCTGTTTACTTGTTTTACTCAATTTTCTGGGCCTTTGCAGCATGTGTACATTCCTGCTGCAGAGCAAGTATTCTTCATGTGAGGAAAGATTGTGGTTTATTCATGCAAAATTCTTAACCTGTCCTATGTCATATGATAGGACAAACGGTAGGTCTCTGTTGTAAAGTATCTCAGTTTTTGAAAGGCAAGAACAGACATGGAAGAAAGAATGATGTATGGTTTTGATACAGTTTATGGGAACTGCAGATTCGTTAAAGAATAATGACAAAAACTAGTATGAAGGAACTTGCAAGATCCAGGAAAGACTGTGCCAGTCCAGTGACTTTATGAAGAATGCCTGGAGGAAGAACACCAGAATTGGTATGGAGGAAATATGCTGTAAATGTCGATTTGAGAAAGAGAGAAAGAAAAGATAAAAAAGCAAAAATTTGAATGGAAGGATTGTAAAGGAAGGGGAGGGATGAGCAAACCAGATTTGACTGTTCATAGTTTAGAGCAAATATGGGTGTTCAGAGAACAATTTTGTGGTTTTAGGGGTCTGGGCTCACTTCCTGAAGAGCTGAGGCTCGTCTGATCACAGTGTCCTTGACAGGGTTCTTGTGGGTCCTGGGTAGTGGTTGGACTTGATGATCCTAAAGTTCTTTTCCATCCTAGTTTATTCTATGATTCGGTGATTCTAAAGATGGCCACTTCCTGCAAGTTCTAAACAAATGGCATTTGTACAAGGGAAAGAGTTCATTTATTGGATCTTCAGTGCTAGCTCTTTAGATACTGTATGGTCCATGCAGGAAAGATGTTGTTGGCATGTCAGCAGTGTGGAAAGTGTCAGTAACCTTTCACATTTTACCAGTTAGCAACAAATCCAGACACAAATCAGTAGGAAATTTAGCTTCATTAGTTCAGTTACTTGTTTTAAGTTTACGGTATTGTTACCAAGTGGGATTTTTTAGGCAGTATCCAGCACTGTGGGAAATGCTGATCCTGAACAAAGCCTTTGGGTGTCTTTCTAGTCAGATTAGTGTGGCCTTTCTTCTTTTAATGTAAGAGGGTGGTAGTTCTGCTCAGTTATTTTCCTTTGAGGTAGCTCTGTAGTTCACAACTTGGCTTGACAGGACCATAAGATAAGGCTCTGCTTTTACCAGAAGGCTGGACCAGCTGATTATCCTGGCTCCTTCCTGACCTATACTTTGCTGTAATTTTCTGAGTCTGACCACTAAGTCAGCTATCTGTCCAGATAGCACATTTTATCTTAGTGCCTCTAACACATTTAAAACTGTAAGTGTCATAGTAGTCTTGAGATACGGATCTTACGCTAGCTTGATTTAAGCGATGTTATCGGCAGGGTAAAACATCAGTGAGACCATAACAAAACACCCTCTGGCTGTCAGACCTCATCCTGCCCTTTAAAGATTAAACTGTACTTCATTGACAATTGGGTACTGAAAGGCAATTTGAAATACATTTAACATGAGGAATGGCTGAGGAATAGTTTAGAGTAAGTGGAGGAGATGATTAATAAGTAAGGCTAATCTCTGCTGTATCATCTATCAGTAATTCTGGATGTGAGATTAATTTGATTCCTTTAGACATGCATACATTAATACACAGTTATACTGTGCCTAGAAGGAGCATGATTTTGGCACTGACAAATATCCACAACATTTAAAAATAAATCTTAAGGAGAACTTGCAAATTCAGTAATTGATAAGTAGCAGCAGATGCTGCTTTGTACTGGGCTAATATTGTACAGATACTGTTAAAGCATTGGTAACACAAGTGTACAAAAATGAACAGGCTGAATTAATATAGCAGAAAATGCAATTTTGCTTGTTAGTCTTATAGTATATGCTTTTTTTTTTTAATTGGGAAAACAAAGTAGGTGGTGGTTTTGGCATGTTAATGAGTTTCAGGCCTGGATAATTTACTATTCAAAAGCTTTAAGGGATGGATAGATACCTGTTTATAAAATTGAAGTGTTTTCTCCAGAGAGAGAGATTTTATTTAGAATATCAAGCACTTTGCAGTGAGTTAATGAACATCTTGTAACATTTACCTTTGGAGTTGTCTAGTCTTTATTTCCTATGTTTGGTAAACTTCACTTGGAGTTGTTTTGCTTTTGGTTCATAAGGAAGAAGGTATGGAATACCTTTACGTATTCCTTTACGTTGTGGATTTTAGGGAATCTAGCAAATATTTGTTAGTAAAACTTTAAAAATTCCATCTTTGTAACAAACTTATTACTGAAGTCATCAGAAGTGATTTTAAGTGTTATGACTCTGATCTGCTGTAGTAGTCTTTGCTGACAAACTTTTGGCTGTTCACCTCTCAGAATTTCTTTGCATCTTTAGCTTCAGTTTCACCTCCTCATTTGTGCTGCTTGCATATGTTTATATAATAAATTATCTTGTATTCCAGGAGAGGGTTTTCTAGTGGAAGCTGGCTGAAATTGGAATTGCCTTTTTTAATTTCCAATTGGACCTGCTAACTGTAAACGCCCTGTTGTGATACTTTGTTAAACCCACCTTCCTGTAGCAACTCACAAAATGGTGTGGTTTTATGTTTTTCAGATGTGCTAAAATATTGAATGTATGGTTTTATGGATAATTTTAATGTGAGTGATAGAGGTGACTCACTGAAGAATCAATGTGATTTAAGAACTTATAAAATTGGTGATAGAACATAATCGTCTGTCTTTGTGGTTTAAGGGGTAATACTGAACCACATTGCATTGACAGGAAAACAGAACTGCTGTAGTCTTGCTAAATTGTCACTTTGTGCAAGATCATAGCAAGTGGGAGAGATTGGCTTTCTCAAGATGATATGAAAGTTGGAATTTCTTTTTGTGGGAGCTTATAAATAAACGGAGACTGGCTTGACTCCAGAGAAGTGTTTAGCTCACAGGAACTTTCTGTAGACATTTAAACCAAGTATTTCATGTTTATGAAGCTGATAGAGGAACATTTTAAATGTTAGAAGAAGCATTCAGCAGTGTTTTGCTTAATTCTTAACTTTGTCTTGAGATGGGGTGTGTGCGTATGTATGTGCTTTTGGCATCACAGGCATTTGTTTCAAAACACATAATAAAATAAGAAAGTTTGTAGAAAGCTCCTGGGATAAAGAAGCTGCATGTCTTAAAGGCAGACTCCCTGCCTCAGAAACCCTGAGCCATGGGGGTTGTATAAAATGGTGAGCAGTGTTTGAGGAGAAATATCTATAAGCATGCATACAATCATCATCCTTATGATAAAGAAATGGTCACAGGCTGTAAAAAGGAGCTTTGGTTTACTAGGAGTTATAACCTTTTTTTTTTGCCTTTAACCCATGCTGTAACTTCCCACAATCCTGTGGGGATTTAGCTGTGTCTTGGGGTCCAAGGCTCTGGATTCTGGGTTGTGCCCAGCTGTGTGACCTTGGCTCATGCTGCTGGGAAGGAGCTGTGAGAAAGTCTGCAGGAAAACAGGAATGGTCCAATTGCAAGTAGGATTGTTAGTAACTCAAGGATTCCACAGGTAAATACCAATGTGGAACATTTAAAAGTCTAAACTGGAAAAGCAGGGATCAAGTTGGGGCAGGAATTGTTCAGTTATCTGGGCGAGATGTAAATGTTGATGAAGCTGTAAGATGGTGGCTCAGCAATACTCAAGGATCCATCTCAGAACCACAAAGGCTGACCTTTCCCAGCTGCCTCCCTGTCTAGCAATAACTCCTCAGGTGCTTTGTTGGGGTGATGAACATATTAATATTTAATATCACATCCTCAGCTTAGTGTGTTAGCCATTAATGGGTTTACATTTTAAAGTTTGTACATTTTGCAGACAGCTTTTCTCTGGCCTCTCAGGTAAGCGTGCCAGAACGTAGCGACTCAAGGGTGAAGTATAATTCAACAGATACATCAGTAGTAATTGGAAGGTTTTGGTTTTGCCCCTCTTCCCTGGAATAAGTAATTAAAACTCAGTGAGTTAAGGCATCCATTGTGTACCTACTCCTGACACGTAGGGTTTCTTTTCAAAGTGTGACAAGAGTGCTGTCTGAGGCTTGTTCCTGTCCTTAGAGAAATCTCCTTCAGTCATGGGATTGTAAACTCAAGCTGATTCTGGTATTACTGGTGCTTGAAGAAATTATTGGCTGTGACTTCCTCAATGCAGCAGAGCGTCAGCTGTCAAGCTGGTAACATGTCTCTCCTGTCAAGTCACCTTGTGCCTGTAACTTTCTTCTGTGCCTTGACCAAAATGCGCTCACTACGTCTGTCCTGTTCAGTGAATCAGAGCCTGCTGACATGGAATGCCTGCGCTCCATGCAGCCTGGCTGAAAATCTCTTACCTCTGGCTTCCGGCTGTTTTAATTGTACTAAATGGCTTCTTGATAAGTGAGTTTGTACAGGGCTGGCTTCTCGTCAGTTATCTACTTAATCTCTACTGTTATTTCAAGGCACTTATGCCATCCTTTCTGAAGTGTTTTAAGTACTCTTCAGAAGGTTACCATGCAATATTCAATTCTAGCTATCTGTGTCTATGCCACTCTTTCTCAAGAAATACTTTGATGCGTTGTCACAACATGCCTCCTGTGTTGCTGTTGTCTTCCTAATGCCTCTCAAAGAGGAAGTACTGGGTGAGAAGGTTCTTGGGGTAGGCTCAATAAAGCCACTCTAAATACTGAAGATAAGCAAAATATGACAGTCACTTACATAGTATACCGTAAGTCTTTGGAAGGAGATACAGGTTTCATACCAGCATTGGTGGGATTAGGATTTTGATCTTTCTTTGATTTTCCTCAGATGCTGGAATGATGTTATTGCACAGCATAAATGAAGCTCCTAAATCATGGCTACGTCATGAGTCAAAATTGCTAAGTCTTGGACATGCGGAACTGTACCTTTCCTTTTTTCACCTTCCCTATCTCTTCAGTTCTTACCCTTTTCCACAATAAGAAAATATGTATTTATCCTGTTTTCTTGTTTTTCTCCCGTACAATGTGGACTTAAATTTACTTGGATCATAATTGTGCATTTGTCTCTGGTAAGATACCCAGATGTCCACAGAAATCCTTGGTGCTTTTGGAGTGGGTGCATGTAGTACATTGCAGGGCTGGAAATTGACTTTGAACAGAACTTGAGAGAGTTTAATAAAAGTTAAAAATGAAAGTAAGAATGATTTAGGCTTTTTCTTGAGTGATGAGTGACCTGTAATTAGTTACATGCTGCTTTTTAAAGAGACTGTTCAAGTAGTATTACCACCTATTAAAATGAATGTGCCAGCTTTAAATTCATAATCAATTATCCTTTGACTTTTTATAGTTGTCTTCTCTGAGGAAGAGAGAGAACAGCTGAGAAAGTTCACAAATAAATCTTACCTTCTGGATAAAAGAAGCCGTCATCATGTGTATCTTGGTTTAATTGATATCCTTCTGGCCTATTGCTATGAAATCCGTGTCAACGAAGGAGATAAGAACGTAAGTCAGAAAAAGTTTCAGGAAGTTACTGCTGGAGCCTTCGCTGGCTTTTAGGAACCTTACCTTTTAAAGTGAATTTACTTCCAAGCATTAAAAAGATGTAATTAAGTTAAAATGAAAGATTTTCAGTCTCTAGCTATTGGGATGCATGTGGGGATTATTATGATTTCTGAAGACTTCTGTTCTTCTGGAGCAGCTTTTAGCTGTAGAAGAGAGCTGCAGTTGCAGGAGACTCCAGACAATTCTTTGTTTCTGATTTGTGTTGTGATGTGTCTTGATTTATGTAAATTTAGAGTTCACAAAATAATTACTCTTTTACATTGATGGTTCTTCCTTCTGTGGTTCGAACAGTTCCATAATAGGAAATTACAACATAATAGGTATTATTGCAAACAGGTATGTGTAATAATACCACTACTGATTTGGATTCCGAAAGACCATGGGATATCATTCTCCGTAAGACTAAAACTATGTGTTAGGTTACCATTATATGCCTTTAGAAAGAGTGATTTTTTTCAAGAGTTACTTTGTTTGGTGGGTACCTTTTTAAAGCTTATGCACAGAGCATGAAAGGTGTTTCCTGGGTCATTCTGGAAACCAGAGTGAGGCATTTAAAGCTTTTAAAATTGACATGCTTAAAAGAAATAATAAAATGCTAATGCAGAGTGTTCTTTTTCTGGTGTTCGAACACTCGGGGGTGTAGGAAGGCATGTTTCCATTTTCAGGATTCTGGTGTTCACCCATGGCTTCCACAAGCAGCAGCCAGCTATATTTTATGTTTTATATCCCAGGCTTTGTACAGGATATTAAGGATTAAGAGAAAAGTGGAAGTTTAGGATGGATTCCATGCTGTGCTGTGGACAAGTTGCCTTTTTGAAATGGCCTCACTTCGCAGATTCAGCTTTGTGTCTGGCATCTCCTCTGCTGATATTAACCAATACAGTGTTTTCTCAAATGCTTTTAATCAAAATATTAGAACATGTAATCCAAACCATTCTGTCTTAATCAGACTCATGTGTGGGCATGGATTTTAGAATGGCAGAAATGTCCAGGCCTCTATTCAACAGAATAATCTAGAATGGTTGTGTTGTGTGTTAGTGTTGCACAGAACCACAAGTATGTGAGGAGCACAATTGTACGATCCTTTACTGACCTTTGCAATAGCTGTATGGTATATGTGGAAAACACACTGTAGTTTTTTTAATTCTTCTCTGTTTTTGCACACACCCCTCCAAGATCTTCAGGCCATACAAATCTTCACTAGAGTCAGGCATTCCTGGCTTTTTGCCCTCATCATCCCACTAGACCACATTACCACGCAAATACTGTGAATCTGCAATGGCATTTTACATGTACTGCTGGCTTTAGTAGCCTCTTTGAAAGCCAGGATCTTGAGCTGTTTTCATGAAACAAGGTGTTTGAGCTTTGTTGAATCAAGTTTCTGTTGCTTGGTGAAAAGGGACAAAATTCCACTGAAAATCTGCTTTTTCTGTGATTGCTCTTGTATTTAAAAGGCTTTCTGCATAGGCTAGATATTCCCAACATGGAAGCCAATTCAGTTATTTAACATCTGCATTGCAATATAATTTTTAATGCTGTCCTGTGGCCATTTCAATGCACATAAAATAATTGCTGCTTCATATTCACAAAGGTTCATAAATTGCTGCCAGAATGTTACCTTACATAGTTTGCCAGCAGTCTTGAATGTTGAATTAGATAACACTTGTTTTAAGGTCTCCTTAAAAAATCCTTTTAAAATCAGGTTGAATCGTCTTGGAATGTAAGGAAACTGAGTGCAACATTGTGCTGGCTGGAGGTAAGTTGAAACTTCAGTTTTGCATTATCTGCTTGCTGTAGTACTTGGTTTTGGTAGTGGATGTTGCTTTTGTGGAAAGCTTACTCTTTCAGTATGAAGATGAAGTAGCTTCCAGCTACTACCGTCCTCCACAGGCTGCTGTTATCTGTCTGGGAATGGGACGACTTCTGGCCCATTCTGGAAAAGCTGAGGATAGGCACTACAGAAAAGCTGCTTGTCCACACACTGTCCTGAGCTCCTGGGCTTGATTCCTAAGTTCTGACCTTTATTTAGGAAGTAACTGTAATTTATCTTCCCATGCGTCTGTGCATCTCCATGCTTAGTGCAACAAAACAGAGCTTCCTAGCTCCTTGATCAGAAGTCATGGATACCTTCCTATTTAATTGTGGAAAGCATGTTAAAATAGAAAGGACATATCAAGGGCATAAAAAGCAGGGAATGTAATTTCTTAGTGTTCGTGTGTCCTGTAAATACTACTTCAGATACAAGTTTTAATAACTTGTAAAGATGGCAGGCCTTGATGGAGCAGCTTATTCTTCACTTCTGGGTGTTTTTGACTGCTGAACTCTTCTTCAGCCTTCCTAGTTCATTATTCTGCACTTCTGGCTCGCTCTTTTTCTTGCTGCAAATGAGGCACCTTCTGGCTTCTCCTCAGTTCTGCTGTGTGACTTCAGAACATGTTGGGAGAGCAGAACTAGGAAGCCCAGACATAAATGGAAAGCCAATGATAGGAAAAGCTTTCACAACTCGATCAAAAGGTGTTGGTGGGTTTTTTTCTGCTCACCTGCCATGGAGAAGGTGAATTCCAAATTCCATATTCTTGTAACAAAAGACTTTAGTTCTGTGGTTGTAGAACTTTTGTCTCAGGGTTTAGAGATTGTGTGATCTTTTAGCTGGTGTATACTTTTGTTTCAGGTTTCTTGCAGTTAGTGGTCGTGTGTTGCTTTACCTGCCCCCTTCTTTGCAGCATTATTGCCAGTTCCCTATTTGTTTAGTTGCTGTTAGCCCTTTGAAACCAACATAGACTAGAAGAAACAAACTGGATTCTGTTCTTTGCACTTTCCCATTGTTTACTGAAAGCACACAAGCCTGTATCATTAAGTTGTTAGAGTCCTGGAAGTGGACAGGACTTAGCCTGGTCTGTAATCCACTGTTGTTACAATGGCAGTAAGCTAGACAGGACTGTCCTGTCTTCATTCCTAAAATTACTGAGCCTAGTATCAGTTTGCAGGATGAAAAATGAAATTTGACAGGATTTTTGGATTCAGTCCTTCAGACATTTCTCGTAGTGGTGAATGTTACGTTCAGTTCTGTGGTCTTCTAGATCTCTTGTTTCCGTTGAATATTCTGCAGTCACAAAGGAGTGCAGTTAAAACGCAGTGATTGTCTTGAATCTCTAATTCTTTTCAGATCCACGTCCGAACATAGCGAAGGCTTTTTCTGCATGTGCTTATCCTGTAATATATAAGTTCTTAGTGCAATCTGTGCCAACAGTGTATTTCACACCCAGAAAATTCAGTCTCCTGGCACCGAGCTGTTAATAACTGTATCTGTTCTACAAACCATGTAGAGGCGGGTGTTTTCATCAATCTGTAAACAAAATTGCCTCAGCTATGGTTTGATTGAACTGACTGCCATTTTACTGCGTGTGACATGTACACACCTTAGAGTCTAAATATTAAATAAGGAAACGTAAATTATTTAAATGCTTACCAGTGCGCCATTAAAATGAAAAATGGGTTGAGGTAGTTCTGTAATGCAAAAAAAAGTGCTGGCTGCCAGCAAAGCATTTTTATTAATTTGAATAAATTGAGAGTTTGAGATGAAATAGGTATTTTGATTTGCATTCATAAATGGAATATTTTGTCTTGAAAAGTGAGCTGGGGAGAAAATCACTCTCTTAAGCTAATGCCTCTGGCCTGAGTAAATTTGAGGTCTTGTCACTTGTGAAGAAGGACAGTGAACTGCTTTCCCTGAGCAAGGATATTTATCCCTGTCTCAAATATCTGTAATTTTCATGAAAGAAAGTCATGTATCATTTTTAAAGATCTTACACGTACACATCGATTTTGTTAATATCATGTGCTTTTAATTTTTCTTAAAAGGCTTTTTATAGTTTCCCCTTAATGCATGTAATAATGTGGGACAGATGTAATATGTTGCTTTAATCTAAAGGGTAGCAAAGGCTTGAGTTAGATGTTTTATTCTGATGTTCTCTGAGTTCTTTTTTTAATTCAAAGCCACTAAACCGTATAGGTCTTCAGTTAACCTGCCATGCAAACGAAATGTGCAGTGCCTTGTTTCTATTTAATGTGTTGATTTCCATAGCTATTAAAATACACATTTTTAGGTGAATAATATATTCAAATGTACTCTATTCTGCTACAAATTTTTTCCTTAAAGGAAAACAAAGACCTAATTCTTTGTATAGGAAAGCACATAGACTAATTCAGATTTTTCACTGATACAGAGTTTCAGTAGCATTCATGATGTCCTGGTATGCTTTGGAAGAAGAGTGCTGTGCTATCCACTATACAGACATTTTGGATTGGTGACACGTGCCGTCAATGATACAGTCATGATACTGCAACTAGGTAAGTTTTTTAGGGATTGGAAGTGATGCTGCATAGCTGCATTGGTTTTATGTCTGAGGTTTTTAATGATTTGTTTTAATCTTTGCATATGTTATCTTAGTTCTTTGCTTGTTACCCGGAAAATAAGATAGTTGTAAGTAACAGCTGAGAAGAGCTGTTCATAAAAAAACCAAGCAGTGAATACCATGAAACCCATTCTGTTGCAAAATAAGTAAATAAAAATGATGGAAATTTAATTTAAATCTGAAGAATAAGAAGCTGACTACACGCTATGTATTTGTAGCTTTGTTTTCTTTGACATTCAGGAGTGGAGCTGTCATCTTAATGACTGCAAATTATTCTTTCAGCAGTGACATTCATTTATATATTCCCTGTTTATTCCAGACAGCTTTCATGTAAAAGTACAGGTTTTCAAAACTGATTCTTCCAGCTTCAGTTGTGCAGTTGTACATAGCCGTGTTTTATCTTGGGTTGTTTAAGTGACTTGCAACTTTTCTATTTATTACTACTTTCAAAAAAAAGCATGAAGTCTTAGGTACATATATTACTTTTTGGACAGCAGAATGACTCGGAAGCAGCTCTTTGGTTTGTTTTCAATACTTGTGAATTGCAGGATTAAAACAAACCAACCAGAAGAACTAAGCAATCAAAAAAACCCTGCAATCAAAACGCAACTGCCAGAAACCTATTGATGATTCAAAGTACCATTTACATTTCAACAGTCAGGTAGTGAAGTTCTAAGGGGAAGATGTGTGCTGTCCCTCTTCACTTATCTTCACTAGCTTATACTGCTGTTCATAAGTGGAAAAAACGAAATTCTGGTAACAAAGCAGAAATACAGAGCTGTCAGCTTTTTAGGTCTTTTTCTGAAGAAGAGAGTACATAAGAGGTAAGCTGTTTGCTTTCCTTTTAATGCTACGATGGAAAATGGTGAATGGATGAGTGAACATTCAGTGATCCGACAAAATACTTGCAGCAGTTTGGTGAGGGAGGTGGCATCTACAACACTGTCAGGTTTCCTTATTCATCCTCCTACACTGGACTTGTGGCTGTCATTGCCTCCTTACCCTCTGCTTCCAAAGCACAGTGGCCCCAGTAGTGCTTGTCATCGTGGTTTGGTGTCACTCATGATGGTCTTACTCCAGCAGCAAAGTCCCCATCTTCTCTGGAGGAGTATGTTTTTTATGCTCACTCATTCTTTGCTGGGACAGGAGATAGGCTAGCCTTGTTTTTTTCTGACCTCAGTGGTCTGCATTAAAATCACTGCCATAAGCTTTAGAAGAAATTCAACTTTATTTAGCTGATGGTTCAAATGATATAGAAGCAGTGGAAGAAATTAAGAAATGCAGCAGGTTTGGCTTTGTTCTGTGTCTGTGCTGTGCTGGTTTATTGGGAAACAGTCTAAATGTTTCTTCTTCAAACTTCACTGGAAGTTGAGCCATGCTTTTGGGGAATTTCTGTTTTTACAAAATCCTTTGCAAGACCCTCTTCTACAAAAAACCCTCTTTGTTTGCTGGAAATGATGCCTCCCCAGTTTGAAACTATATTGCAATATATTTCTTCTGATGAACATAAGTAAAAATGACTGGCAAATAACAGATAATTAATTCAATTAAATAGTAACGCAAAACTATTCCTCCTTGTCTAGTGCAAGAGGATGGTGTTTAGCTTAAAGGGGGAATTGGTTTGAGTTGACACAAACCGCATCCTGACTTGAGGTTTCTTTCAGGATGTTGGTAGCAGAAGCTGGGACATAGTGTAATACAATATTTTAATAATAATATGCACAGTAAACTAATATATTTTAAAATACAAAAGAATTTTGATGGGACTGAATTGTTATGCCTCAGTTATGTGACTTGGCTTTAAAAATCTTAGAGCTGTGTTGGTGGATCGCTTCCAAGGTGCAGAATACCACATTTTTAAGCTATTAAGGATCCTTGTGTGTGGTTGAAACACTTTATTTTGAATTAATACTTCCTGCCAAAGTGTTAATTGTAAAATGAAGGCATTAAGCTGGTGAATGTTGGGGGCTTCAGCAGGTATTTTCATAGGCTGTTTTAGTGATATATAATACTTAAAATACTTCAGCAATAGTGTTCAAAATTCAGCAGTTATCTACTGTACTTAACCTGTTCTTTGGATAGGATTAATAAAGGAAAAGAAATGCAGTGGTACATCTAGCTACAATGCTATTTCCAACAAAATGTGCATTCTGCATTTGACAGCTGATTAACTGAACTTCGTCAGGTGTGTCTTTATGTAAATACATGGAACCCCTTTTTAGTAAAGAGCTGTAAAAAGTGATGTGGGCTGGTTCTGTCTGTATTCACTGACACTTTAACCATTGCATAATACTGATTTTGAAGTTATTATCTATGAACCAATAATGAAGAGAACTCGTGCACTTTTTTCTGTGACATAAAAGTTGCTTTGCTTCTTTTAATGCAAAAATTAATAGATTTTGGATTATACAATTCCCTATTAAAAACAGTATTATTGCCTTACTGGGGTAAGTTATTACCAGGACGTTTCCATTTAAAAGTCAGTCAGTGCTTTTCCTCTTGTTTTTCAGAATGCTGCTGTTCTCTTTTTGATGAGACAGTGAAGTTCAGTTTCTCTTTTTAGATAAATGCTCTTCCTTCTTGAAAATGTGGAAGAGCATAGAAAAGTGTCTAGGAAAAGTAACATACTGTAAAATAGAACGATGACACTATTAATTTCCTTTGCTTCCCATTATTCAGTATGAAAGCTGGTAGAATTTCATGATGATGTAAAATCGGTGTGTTATTTATATCAGATGGCAGAGAGAGCTGGGGTCAAATTATTATTATAGCCTTTTCTGAAGTAGTCTGTGGAAAGAGGACTGGATTTCTGGAACTGTAGAGTTGAAGTTGCAGGCTGTTATCTACCAGCTGTTGTAGCAATGAACTCTAGAAGAATCCTGTGATCTGCACACATCTGCTCTGACTTCTGTGATTCCTGCCTTGTCTGATCAGCCTCTCTGCTTCTTTTCCTTTGAAGTTGCAGCTCATCCTCTCCCTAGCAGCAGTGCAGTGATTTTTTTCTTGTTAATGGCAGGTAAAGAAAACCGCTTTTGTCTCAGAAAAATGATGGGTTAATACTTAGAGCTGATATCCATCTTGCAATATATTCCAATTGCAAGTTGGTTGTTATCCTTGTTTACATCTAACACAGATCTTTGCACCAAAAGATAGTGGGTATTAGAGTCTGTCTTATATTTTCTGATCCAATTCGCTGTATGATTTCATGTGTGGTTGCAGTGGCACATGGTAAAGAGCTGTGGGAAAGAGGGAGGCAAAGGAGTGCAACAAAGAGCACTCAAGCCAATATAAATAATAATACTACTGACTACATAGCCATAGCCCAGAAGTAAAGACCAGCTGTCTACTGAAGGCTGAAGTAGATAGGCAAAGACGGAACCTGTGCTGTGGAGTTTCACAGAAATAGGCCAAGAATCATCATTCATCTGTTCAGCTCTGATTCTTTTATTCTTGTGGTAAGGAGTTAAATGCATTTTTGTCTGAGGATGTCTTGTTTATAAGGTGCATGTACAAGATGCGTGTTCTGAAAACAAAAGTGTGGTAGTTTGCCACGGTTTGTGTGTTTGCCGTGAACAGAAGGTTCCCTTAGTAAGTCTGGCTAGATTTGAAGCCTCTCTGATTAGAGGCCCATTAAGCTGCTGTAATCCAAACCTTTAATTTATGAAGCGAGACTACTTTTTATTGAGAATTAGTGTGTTAGTCACTAATTTACATTGTTACTTGGCAGGTGAGTAACAGGGGAGGATGTTGGGCTGGCAGCTTGACAGCTAGAACCATAAAAAAATTAGGAAAGTTTTCATTCCACATATAATTTATTTTTAAAAGAGCACACTTTTTAGTCAAAATAGTCAAGTTTCACAGGCTTGGCTCGACAGGCAGTGCTGGTGATACAATCAAAAGTTCATCAGTTATATTTGGGATTTTATGTTCTTTTTCCTGACTTTTCTTGTCTTGGTCTCTCCCAAACCAGTGGGTTTTTCAGTTCTGTTGATGGCTTTTTACTCTCCATATCCTCACTCTTTCTTGCCATCCACATCCTTACTCCTTCTTACCATCCGCATCGCTCAACTTTCATTCTGTCTGCAGACTTAAAAGCAAGCAAACAGATTTTGTGCTTGAACAGCAGGGGGAGTTCTGTTGTTTTTAAAGTCTAATGAGCAAGTTCATCCATGTTCAGGTTTCCTAGCCTAGGAGAAGCCAGCCTCTTGGGAGAGGGTTATGAGATGCCATTCGCAGTAGTGGCTGTTTTCATTTGAATGGGGTTTGAGTTTGTTTTCCCTCCCATTAAACAGTGAAAATAATTATTTATTTTTGTTTAGTGTTCCAGCACTTAACCCTTTAGCAGCTTTCATCAGAAAACTGAGGGAGGAGATTCCAGCTAATTGGAGGTTAGATCAGTCAGTTCTTTTCTTTATAAACTGTGGTTGCATATGAGGAGAATCAAACAGCCTATGGAAAGATTTCCAGTTGTAGAATGAGAGTACATGCAAGTTTTTAATCTTTACTGTATTTATCAGCTGTGTAGGTCCAGTGACACCACCTTGAGCCTGAAGTGAGTTTTTCTTTCTGGGGGCTCAGTTTGCCAAATTATTCCGTAACTAACAGAAGCAGGAAAAGTTCTGCTACTTTGAAGCCATGGTGAGATGTTAGGTGATGGCATCGCTTATGGTGGCTTGCACGATTCCTGTGGCTTCTGTGTGCTTGACCCTCTAGTAGGCTGTGTGTTCCCAACCTTACTGCTTTCCAATGCAGGTAGTTGTGTTAGGTGTGTAGTGAAATAAGTTTTCTCATTCTTCACAAACTGTATGACTGTGCTGGAGTTGGGGCCAGCGCAGCTCAGAAGTGGAAAGGCTGGGGAAAGGGGCTGCTTCAGCTGCAGGGAATTGCACGCATCACTCTGCCTTGAGACTTTAGTCTTGAGGAGAGATTCCTGCTGAATTCAGAGGCTCCACATCACATAAATGTGGATACTAAAGGGCATAGTCCTATTACAGCTGTTCAGAGACTGTGAATCAACTTAAAGGTACAAGGTGTTTGTAGATAGTATGGTTATTAAAGTCTCAAAGATGAGAAGGTGATAAAGGTTATCTATGATTTCTAGTGAATTACAAAACTAAAAATCTATTTCCAGGAAAAGCTGCGGTTTTGAAGTGTCTGCTGGACATTCACAAGATTTTTATGGAGAATGACCCTGCCTATATCCTGAATGATCTCTTCATTACAGACTATTGCATCTGGATTCAAAAAGCTAAGTAAGTTCTTAGGTAGTTATTGATGTGGAAAATGTTTTTAGCATACTACATCTATGAACAAGTATCAGTAAAATTCTATCACCTATAAATGGAAATGTGATCAGTGCTTGTCATTTAGCAACCTTGGCTATACTGCTATTCTTACTTCATAAGCAAAGACATTCAGTGCATTTTTTGTATGTAGTGACATCATTGGAGGAGGGAGGGAGGGAATCACATTTTAAATAAAAATGTGAATTTTCATTAATATTTTAATTCTTTTTTTGGGGGGGGTCTAGGGGGACCAGCTTCTGGAGAACTTTCATTCTATTACGATCTTTCTTAGGAAGAAAAATGCTTATATGGCACTTATGTAGCATTGGGAAAAAGGTTGGAAGCAACCCCTATTGGGATTAAAATCTTGATTTCCAGTAGGAATGCCAGCTTCCAGTTCTGGTCAGACACGTGCAAGCCATTTGCATCTGTATGAAGCAGTTGATTTATGGATTGTAGCAGTTGTACTAATTGATTATTAACAGCAGGATGTGTCACAGATCTCTGTGCACTGTGTACTCTTGTCCCTGTACTTGCTGCCAGCTCCTTCTCCCTGGCAATACGTTTTGGCTTTCAATTCACTTGAGAGGAAACAGTGACTGCCACTTCCAGACCAAGTGCCTGTTCAGCACTTCTGCATCTCACCTGTGTTCTGTCAACTTGAGCCAGCATGGCTTTATTTCCAGAGTCTTGGGAGCCTGCAATCAGACTGGTTAGAAGTATCAGCATGCTTTAATCATTTAAAACCAGAAATATTGGTAGGAAAGCAGGGAGAAATTGAGTAAATGAACAAAGAAAGGTGCATGTTCAAGTCTTACTAAGCTTTATATTTTTCTTGCCAGATTTATTCTATTTTTCATACAGTTATTTTTTAATCCCTCCCTTTTTGTGTTCAACAGCCTTCTCTGAAGGCTTTCAGAAGTACATGTATGAGTTGCAAGTAACTTTTCTCTCAAAAGGAAGGTATTACTAATACAAACAAAAAATGCCAGTGGTGCATTTGTTAACATAGCAACATACAGGCTCATAAACAGAGTTTAAATATAGTCTTTGTATTTTAGCTCACAATCTAATGAGAGACTGTAGGAGGAAAAATAACTTAAGTGCACAAGACAAAAGAAGCAGTGAAGGAATATAGAGGGAACTTTGTAATAATCATGATCAGAAAGAGGGATATGAAACAGAATTGAGCCAGCTTGCATAAGCTTTATGCTTAGGTGTGACTCCACCAGTGCTTCTTAGAGGATTAAAGGCTTTCAGTTCATAGCTGCTTATTACATGTTGTACATATTGTTGATTTCTATTCTTTGTATGCTTTCAGTGTCTATGTCCTTATGGATAACAATGCACAAAATATTCTAAAGAAACTACAGGTGTTTCCAAATGTTTCCATTCATCCATCCTGATCAGCTACAGGAACAGTTCATTTTACACTGTCATTTTTGAGGAGGTCGTCTTGGCCACACTTTAAATACAGGAGTTGAAAGAGTAAATGGAGGAGAAAGTTATTCTGTGCATCTTTCACAAAGAAACAAGGCATAAGACTGTATATTACTGCTGCCCATATCAGTGTGTTTAAGTGTATAGCAAGACAGTCATAAAAACCAAGGCTTTCTTTAAGTACAGTGGGGAAAATATATGGTAGGTATAAGTGACTGATACATTAGCACATTTGCTCCCAGACATGTACATTATGTACCAGTTAAGCAGAACTGACAGCTTTTGGAAAGAGGGCAATTAAGCTATCTTATTGTCATAATGACATGGCACAATAGTTGTCTGTCATTAGGAGAACAAGAGAAAGAGGAACTGCGGAAACCTTTCCTGGTTTTAGGGTCTGAATCAGGAAAGCATTTCAGCATATGCTTAAGTCATTCCTGTTCTGTTTAGCAGTGAAGCATGTGCTTGAGTTAAGCATGTGTGAAGTGGACAGGAGCACGTTGTTTTTTCCCTTACCTTGAAAGTAACTGCATGTTCTCTTGTCATTCAGAAGATACTTTAACAGATACAGAAATGGGTGGTGGCTTGTCCATTAAGGACAAGGGCTCCCAGCTCCCCAAGGTAAGGCATCTGAAGAGGAGGGTGGTACAGTTTTTGTTCCAGGGGAAGAAGGTTGTAACATTCCTCTGGGAATTGCCTTTGTGGATACAGAGTTTTGAGTGGTGAAGGTGTGTATAGGTATTTTTGTGGTGGCCTTTCAGTGATGTTATTTGCATGTCTGGTCAGCCTCTGTGTTGTGTCTCAGCTATTCTTCGCTCCATGCAAGCTTCATTAACTTTCTTTTTCTCAGTTTCCTCCTCTCTCTCCATAGCTGTAGTTCCAGGGCACTCTCAAAACCTTTGGAGGGTTTTTCTTTGATTCTTCTCTTCCCTCGTACGTAACCAAGTCCTAGTGGAGGTTGGGGCCTCTTTGCTGAAACAGTTAAAACAGACTGTAGGTTCTTTTTAGTGAAGAATATGGTCACTTTAAAAACAGCTGGAAGCAACCTTTTTAGCTCACCTGTGCTGGAAGAGAAAAGTCTGGGAGCTGTACGTTTAGAAAAGAAGGCAAAAGGTAATGAAGGTATCAAGTGGTGGGAAGGTACAGTCCTATTCCAAATGAAGTGTCCAAAAGAGGAGTACTGCTGGTAGGTACTAGCTTTTAAATACACAAACTTCATAGCCAACAGTGTGTCAGTAGCTGATTACAAATTTGGTTTGAGGTCATAGTTTGGCTGTGACTAAATTAGATAAATTAGATGAATAAGTGAATGTGTCACTGGGCTGGCAAAAGATGATTTATTTTAAGCACAACGTACCTGGAATTGTAAATGCTTAAGCTGAATAAAACATGCGCAGGTGGCTAATGGTCACTTGGGTATGGTGAGTACAAGCTTGTGCTTTAATTCTATTTATTTCTTCCCCCTCAGAAAAATTATTTCATTCAGGTACCTCTTACTAAGTGAAAAGTACTAGAGGTTTTAGACAGTGCAGGGTGTTAGCCAAGTATAGCTAAAATTTCATCTTCCTGTTTTTAATCATTAATTTTACCTGCTTTCTAGGTTTCTAGAATCTCCCTTTGAACTGCTTGTGAAGTTGCTATTCATAATTTGACCTGTTGTATAAAGAGGCATGTAAGTCCTTTTAACTATTCATTAGGCTTTGAAAAAAGGGAGCATGTTGCTCAACAAAACTTGCCAGAAAAGAGGGAGAAGTAAATGTTAACCTGGGTAACAAAAGTGAGACAAAGGCAGCTTGTAGTAAATCTCAGCAGGTGGTGTCAAGGTTTGTGTTGAAAAGCCAGATGCAGCCAGATGGAAAATTGCATCTTTAACCCCTGAGGTCATAATGACATGTCATCACTTCATTTGATCCCCCTGCTAAGTGAGCTTATCATCCACCCTGCTGTCACTTCTGTTATTACTTTCATTTCCATAATAAAATTAAATTTAATTTGTCTGCTTTGCATGCCTTTTCTTTCTTTCAGGTCAGAGCTTTTACAAACCTCTATTATAGATATAGCAGCCTCTCCAAGGAGAATTTGACTGCATTTGTATTATAAATCTGAGCTTTTCTCCATTGTTCACACCTTACTTTGAGCAGAAGGAGATGAGGGAGAGGAGGAGTTTTGGGGAAACCCTGGTTGTCTGATAGCTGCAGTATAGGCTGCTAAGATCAGGGGAGTCTGGGTGTGGGTTTGTTGCAGGAGAGCTTTTCCCCGTCTGCCGGAGGGGAGTTACGTGTCTATGACCCCATGGGAGTTGTGCCGTTTATTAGAAGTCAGACATTTAGCCACTGACTCTTGCTGTGCTGAGGTTCCTTTGTGCAGCCTGATGCCTTTCTCCAGTGTTTTGTATCCCTCTTTGTGCCAGTCTCTATTCATGTTGCCTCTTGTTGTCCACTGTTGTACATACGTGTCTTCTGGTAGCTGAGCTGCTTGATGCCTGCTGGCCATAGTGTGAGTGGCTAGGTGGAGGGCTGATCGACATCTTAGAGTCCTTCTCCAGGCAAGCAGTTCAGTGCCTGCTGTCCTGCATCCCTGCAGAAGAGAACAATTAAGCCCATGCCGATTTTAAGTCTTTTTACTTGACATTTAAATACACGTGTAGTTTGAAATGTGTAACTTAATGTGTATCTTCTGTGTTCCTGGATTTGAGGTGAAGCTGTTAGTGTTCCTGGCCCTTTCCAGAGGGTTAGTACACTTACTCATGCACAGTTGTATACTTCTCAGAGATTTATGGGTATGAGGAATGCGGGAGAATAAGGTGTTCCCGTGTAATTTGATTATATTTTTCATTATCACTATTTTTCTACTTTCTAACCAGCTCACCTTTTATTCATCTGTTCCATTGCAAAAAAAAAAATCATAGAGTTATTTGTGTTGTGTATCGTAGTAGCTTCAACTTGCACAGTAAAGGAGATCATGTGTTGAGAGAGATGACCTGCCTCATTGAACCCTTCGGAACTGTGCCTGCAACTTGATTTGTTATACTGGTATATAGACCGATTTAGTGTATGTGTGCTCTGTGTCCACGTGTAAGTATACGTGCTCCACAGCCTAAGACAAGTGTAATCTTGCTAATTTGGGTGACTGTAGGTGTAACACGCCAGTTCAAGCATGGACTATTTACTTTAAATAAAAATCAAGATTCCTGGTGGCATTTATAGTCTCTGTAGAAGTTGCTGTCTTTATTGGAACTAACTAAATTCAAGCAAAGATATTCCAAAGCATGTTATGTTTGCTTCTTTTGATTTGCAGGTGAGACATACCATAAAAGATAGGCTAGCTTCATAGGTCTGTTTTCCTTTTCATCTCTTTGTTATAATTGAAACCTAGTCCTTGTTACAAAATTACCTATTCTGAAGCCCGCAGGGAGTTGCTGCTTTATGTGTAGGATGTGAAGTTCTCTAAATGTAGGATTAATTACATTCACAGCATGTCATTGAGGTGATGAGATTGACTGTGATTGTTCAGCCCTCTTCCCTTTTCCCCAGGTTTATCTGAATTACTGTTTTAATCAATATAGTGTAATGCGGGCCTGAAGAGGCAAGACCTGATTCTGCAAAGGTGTTAAGGAGCCCAGGTCTTTCAGAATAAGAAAATAAGATCTTTGAGATCTAGGATTTTTACTGCCTGTGTCACATTGGATCATAAAGTTACAGAAGGCAGTAAGGAGCTTAAACTTCAGCATCACAGTTTGTCTGTTGCATTGGTTAAAATCTGATAGAAGGAAGATTTCTTTATGTTCTTTCTGACCTCTTTCTTGACTTTGTCCGGCTTTTACCATTTTTTTACAAGTTACCATCTCTTTCTGTTTGCAAAAAGGACCAGGTTTGAATGTCTGAGACAGCCTTCTAACACTTCTTAAAGCATACATTTGATAATCAGAGTAGTGCTGATAGTTTGACTGTGGTAGTGCCTATTTAAATACACTGTACCACACTGAATCTTCAAAAGCCTCTCTTCAGTTCATCTAAGTATTTAGATGGCTATATAGGTTTATTACTAATATACATTAGGTTTTCTGCTCTGTAGAGCATCTTATTTATTTTCCTTGTATCTTGTTACACATGAGCAGCTTGCCCTTACCCTATGCTGTACTTGCTTGTAGGGCAAAAAGCATTTGAGAATAGGTTATGCATTATAGCCTTCCTGAGTTATCTTAAGCTTTTGTTATGTTTGGAAAATACTTTGTAGCATGTAACATACTTGCCTACAGAAGCTTAAAGATTACAATCATTAGATTAATACAAATGAAATTTAAACGTATATTCCAGTTGTGTGTTAAAATTGTTTGTGAAACTGATCATCTCTCTGCAAACTGAAGAAATTTGACATGGTTATTATTTGCTATGACCTGGGAAACTTTGAAAAGTGTTTCAGACTGTGTAGAAACTGTTTTCATTGTGCCATTTCTGCAGCTGTTTCTTGGCATGTTTGCTGTCTGTAGTGGTTCAGGGTTTCATAAAGCTCAAAATACTTGCACAGAGCAAAAACAGGCTGTTGATTTTTATTTATTTTTATCTTTTTGCTGCTTGTAGGGCTGATGTTCATGCAGT
>JAOEHX010013751.1:0-17473 GCA_025448015.1 Bolborhynchus lineola
CAAGCTGTTTAGGAGACACCTTGATATAAGAAGAATAGAGATTGTAAACAGCCATCATTTTGCTAGAGCTGTTAAAATTCTAATATTAATAGACTTTTTTATTGTTGATAATAATATATTGCAATGTTTTGAATAAAATACCATAAAAAAAATTCAAGCCTGAGCAATGAACCTTGAAGGAATGATTAATTTGGACATGTTGAAGATCCAGAAAAAGACAGCCCAGATTTGAAAAAAAAAACCAAACCCGTAAAAAAAGCAGTTTTGTTCCTTGATTATTTTTCCTCTGTCACCAACCTTTTAATATCAAATGCTTTTGAAAAGTCCCCAAGATTAACATTTGAAATCACTAGGTGTTTTTTAATTCAAGATTTCCCTCCCTGCTTTAGGACTGATTGTAGACTAATTTGCAACCAAAATCCAGGAATACAAAAAAATGGGAACCCCAAAGACAGCACCAGCTGAAGTCTACATCATATTTTTTAAAGGAAATAAAGATATTGGGAATAGCATGTTTGAAAAGAATTTTTGTGAAGAAAATCTAATGGGGAAGAAATTTCTCCTTGGTGAACTGATATTGAGAAAGCTTTCTAGGTATTGGCAGCACCACAGAAAAAAAAAAATTATAAGAATTTAGAATGATGAGAAGATTATAAAGGACCACCTCATCTAAAATAAGGATGAGGTTAAAACAGGACTGATAAAGTGTTAAAGCTATGGTACAATTCAGCATGAAACAAGACAAAGACTGCATAGACATGCCATATTCTTATTTACTATTGTGTCTGCATTTAGTTATTTTAACTAGGGCTAACATGAGCCTATTGAAAAGCACAAGAACTTTAAATATAAAGCAAACCATGTCTGTATACGGTGAAAAAGATATTCTATACAAAACAATATGTTTAGTACATTTTGTCTGCCCTTTTCTTTCCCAAAAAGGTATCTCATCTCTGTAAGAAGCGTCAAAAAATAAACAAATTGGGTGTAGGCAATGATAAAACTTTACTTGATGCAAATTATATCTCCCAACTCCTCCATTAAACTCATAATGATAAAAGAGACAGTCAAAAAAGTGTTTTCTGTAAACTGCAACTACAGCATACAATAGCAAATCAAACTAGAATCCCACAGGTAAAGCATACAAGCCAGCCTACCAACCTATGCAAAGTAAGATTGTAAATTGGTGCTTCAAATTTCACTTTTGATAGTTAGGAAATCAGACAATTAACTTCAATTTCATTCATTTCATACTTGCATTTTATTAATTTCAGATCTACAGAAATGGCGCTCATTAATTTCCAAAGTCATCTCCACTTCCCGACAAGTACTCTAGCTTTGCTGTGTCATTCTCTGTACGGTTAAAATACCATCTCTGGAGTTCATATCAAACAATCCTATTTGCAATGCTGATATTCTGGTAGGTACAAGGAGGCTGACAGCACCCAGCAAAAAAAATCCTCAACTTGTAAGGTTTTGAAAATAAACAAATATCAATATTTTCCATAAAGTTTCTTTAATATTTTCCATAAAGTTTCTTTATGGAAAATAAAATCCTTTTGTAATTGAAAATTACAGAACTCTGAATATTTCGACATTTATAACAGATTTTGCAAATATTCTCCAAAAACACCAGTATCTCAGAATTAGCTGCCGAATAGCTGGAAAACTTTTTATGAAAAAACCTGTGACTATGCATATTTGCTTACCTAGTCAGTTAAAAAAAAATCACTGGTGTGAGAAGAATACATTGCAAAATAAATCTGTAAAACAAAATAGTTTAATTATACTTTATTTTTCTTTCTCATCTTTTTGATGACAAATTAGTAAATAGTGGTTACTATTATATAGAAATTGCAAGCAGGAAAATCATACTAAACAAAAAGCTTCTACTTAAAGTATATTAAGCCACTGCTTTCCCAAAAGAGTCCTGACTGTGTGGCAGGATCATATCTTTAAGGAATAGTATGAAACCCATTAGACATCATACTATACTGCATGCTGTTATGTAGTTGATAGCAACTTGGTTCTTTCCAACTCTAACTGATTCTATGATTCTACGATTCATTCAAATAGGAGAATATAGCTATCTTTATTTCCTTAAAGGTTACTCAGATTTACAATGCATCCATCTCGTTAAAAAAACTATGTATTTCTCATTAAAAGTTCTTCAGGGCACTTAAATACATGGAGTTCATTTGCTTTCTGCAACTTTTCACATAAAAGTAGAATGAAAAGAATATTAAGACTGTAATATGATTGACAGAACTATCAGAAAATGGCAAATATTAACCTGCCTGTGTACATTTTATTTCATCATGAGTATGAGTATAGAATATGCTATAGCTGCTTATTGCTTAGTCACTAGTATTTCTTCATGGGAACTCCTTTTCATTCTTTGTAGAAATAGACGTTCAAAAAATTCAAGCACTGGTATTTTGTATGAATTTCATTGTTCAACATGTGGTCTGGAGATACATTCATGAAGTAGTATTGAAATCCTGACAAAAAGCCTGCAGTATTTTGCTATGGTCTCTACAGAGTAATCATGATTGCTTTGTCTGTTTTTCAAGCACTGCACAACTGAAGTTCAGCGATTTTTTTTTTTTTTTTGAGGAAAAACATTGTCTTAGACTGTGATAAGAGATCAAGATGAAAAGTAAATTCTTAATTAAGGTCACATGAGCTCAGTTTTTTTCACAGGACTCAGCATCACATAGCACTTTATCGATTTAGGTTACTGCTCACAGTGATTTCAGTTAGTGACATAATCATCAAGCACATTACAAATTAGGTGACAAACTGAGGTTACAAACATGAAGAACACACAATTGTTGACCATTTCTAAAAAAGCTCTTGAAAAAGTCTATGTAAACACAGACAAAGATGGTTCTATCACCTCTCTTCCATTTACCTGAGACAGTAGTTTCTGGCATATAGAACATATAGGAGTATTGGCCAAAGTGACTTTCATTTTTCACTAAAAGGGAAGCCAGTGGCCATGAAGCTGAGAATTTTGGCACAGACAAATGAACAGCAGAGAGAAAGGGTAGAGACAAACTGCACACCCTGTCAGATCAGGCCAACTAGCAATAAACCCTAGAGTGTATGCTGCTATTAAAATATAGTTTCCTCTTGGTTATACTATCATCATTCTGATGCAGCCAGACTAGTTTATCTTAATTTAAAAAACTGGGATTTGGGTCAAGCAACTTTGAGTTAAAAGCACCATATCTGCACCATTTCCTTAGCCATCTGCCTGTCTGTGACTTTTGAGAACAACTGTCTTATTTCAGAAAGATTTAGCGTAGGCCTTATCTTCCTAGTCCAAACTACAGTCTCACTACTGGGTTTTCAAGATTTATTATGGGATGTATCTTCCTAGTCCAAATTACAGCCCACTAACACTGGGTTTGCACTACTGGACCAATGCAATTGTCCAGGTAACTTTAAATAAACCAGTTTCTCTGCTCAGATCTAATAGCAGGAAAGTTTTCAGCAGTTGAACAGCAAGAAAGTTTAAGCAAATGTAAAAACAGCGAAAAGACGACTGATGATAGGATTAAAGTGTCTGGTTTCAGCTGGGATAGAGCTAATTTTCTTGCTAATAGCTGGAAAAGTGCTGTGTTTTGGATTTAATCTGAGAACAGTGTTAGTAATACACCAATGTTTTAGTTGTTGCTAAGTAGCACTTAGCCTGATCAAGGACTTCAGTCTTTCATGCTTTGTCAGTGAGGAGGGGTACAAGAAGCTGTGAGGAAGCAGAGACAAGGTACCTGACCCAAACTAGCCAAAGGGATATTCCATACCACAGCGTGTCATGCCCAGTATATAAACTGGGGAGAGCCACTCAGAAGGGACGTATTGCTGCTCAGGTCAGGCCAGGTATTAGCCAGCGGGTGCTGAGCAATTGTATTGTGCATCACTTTTTTTTTTTTTTTTTTTTTGAGGGGGGGGCAGATTATGCTTTTTATTTTTACCTTTTTTTCTGATTCTCCTCTACATTCCACTGGGGATGAAGGCAGCGAGTAGCTGTGTGGTACTTAGTTGCTGGCTGGGGTTAAACCATGACAAAAAGGTAGACAAAACGGTGGTCACTATGCTTTAGTAAGATTTGCAGTACATAATCCTTTATCCTGAGATTCTGTGATTTTACACAGAAGTTAAATGAGTTTAACAACCAAAAAAAAAAAAAAAAAAACAAAAAAAAACTCGACAAACAAGCAAACAATTAAAACACAACAGAAAACATGACCAGAACACACACAATCAATTGGGCAGACAGTCAATATATGTTCTATATGTTCATAACAGTGAGAAATTCAGAATACCCGTGTCTCCATGTTTAAGTAAAGCTATGTTTGCCTGAGAAAAACTACCAGTTCACGCACTTAACATAAGTTAAGTACGTGGGTTAAAGACAGACTGTGTTTGATTTGCTTATCTTGAACATATCTCAAAGCTGTGATGGACACCCATCTCTGCTGATGTAGACATCAATGCCAGCAATCCTGTACCAGCCAAAAGCTCTGAACATGACTCTGCTTTGGAGGAAGAAAAGTCATATTTTGCACTAGCAGCTCTGCTTCTTTCATTAATTATGTCACAGTCTCTTTAAGAACAACAAAATGTTGCTCATCTCTCCTTATTCCACTTATTTGTGTATTGTTAAGAAAAAGTAACTTGGATTCTTTACCTTCTAGTGAATCATAAATAAATTGCAATCCCTACTCTCAGTGGAGAATAAGGCATCATGAAGTCCAAGCAGGAAATGAAGCAAGTTTCCCTTCTAGTTTACAAAGTTTGCAAACACCAACTTCTTTTCAAACAAAGCACATATGATATGATATGATATAAAAAGCATAAAGATACCAAGACAATTATCATGCAACTCTAAAGATACATTTTTTATAGTCACTTTTTGGAGGAGAACAGTGTTGTTATTCTCTTTTTAGCCATTAAACATTTAATAGTAATCCAATTTTATGTGTATTAATTTTAAGTCACTTATAACAAGATTTTGCAAAAGTACTGATTTCAATGGGAATTAAGGGCTAAATATTTTTATATGGAGCCACAGCCTCATCTTATTAAATCTCTACATTTATTGTGTGCACACAAATCATTATAAAGTAGGCATTATTTAAGAAAGAACTTGATAGCAAGAGAAAAGCCCAATTAACAAGGAATTCAATTCAATTATGGAAATTCAGAAGTTGCCTGAGGTTGTATTTGCCTGCAAATCACTGGGGAAAGATAAAAAGGGAAGAGTTTATTTCATCTCTACTTCCAAAGTCCTATTTTCATTTCAGGTCTACATTATTAATTATTAAAACCTGCAGTATTAGGACTTCTTCAAAGTCACAGGTTAGGAACAAAGATGGCAATGATGCCATTGTCTACCTGGACTTGTGCAAAGCATTTCACAGTGTCCCACATGGCATCCTTGTCTTTAAACTGGAGAGACATAAATCTGATGGATGGACCACCCAGTGGATAAGGAATTGGCTGGTTGGCTACACTCAGAGAGTTATGTTCAACAGCTCGATGTCCAAATGGAGACCAGTAACAAGTGGTGTCCCTCAGGGGTCAGTACTGGGACCAATCCTGTTCAACATCTTTGTTGGAGACATGGACAGTGAGATTGAGTGCACCCTCAGCAAGTTTGCAATGACACCAAGCTCCATGGTTTGGTTGATACGCTGGAGGGAAGGAATGCCATCCAGAGGGACCTTGACACACTTGTGAGGTGGGCTGATGCCAACCTGATGAAGTTTAACCATGCCAAGTGCAAGGTCCTACAACTGGGTCAGAGCAATCCCAGGCACAGCTACAGGTTGGGCAGAGAAGAGGTTCAGAGCTGTCCTGTGAAGGATTTGGGGGTGTTGGTCGACGAGAAAGTGAACATGAGCCAGCTGCATTGTATGCTCTCAGCCCAGATATCAACTGTATCCTGGGCTGCATCAAAAGAAGAGTGACCAGCAGGTTGAAGGAGGTGGTCCTGCCCCTCTGCTCTACTCTCGTGAGACTTGGGATATTGTGTACAGTTCTGGTGTCCTCAACATAAAAAGGAGCTGTCGGAGCAAGTCCAGAGGAGGGCCACAAGGATGATCATGGGACTGTAGCACCTCCCATATGAAGACAGGCTGAGAAAATTGTGTCTGTTCAGCCTGGAGAAGAGATGGCTGCGAGGAGACCTCATAGCAGCCTTCCAATATCTGAAGGGAGCCTACAAGGATGCTGGAGAGGGACTCTTCATCAATGACTGTAGTGACAGGACAAAGGGCAATGGATTTAAACTTAAGGGAAGTTAAGGTCAGAAATAAGGAAGTTCTTTACTGTGAGGGTGGCAAGGCACTAGAACAGGTTGTCCAAAGCAGTGATAAATGCTCCATCCCTGGCAGATGTCTTGGCCAGGTTGGACAGAGCCTTGGGTGACATTGTCAAGTGTGTGGTATCGCTGTCCAAGGCAAGGGGGTTGCAACTAAGTGATCTTAAGGTCTTTTCCAGCCTTAATCATTCTGTGGTTCTATAATTCTATGATTCTATGGTTGACTGGGTTTTTGGGGATCTTTATTTAGCAACACTATCATCAGTGCCAGGGTTAGCCCTATTGATAGCTAAAAGCAAGAGAATGGGGCTCTTGTCTAAGCTCTTGTATATTTGTAGATCATTAATCTGGATTTTCTGGCCCAAGTCTTGCAGATATCAGTCAGGTCAGCACAAATAATGCTCGAATGTATAGTTTAATGCCTAAATGTCTTCCCTCCAATTCCACACCCATTTATGTGTAAAAAGGAAAAGGAATAAGAACAGAGAACCAACAGAAATGAATACTGGCTGGTTAAAGTAAGGATTTTTTAAGAACTAAAAATGTCTTACTTTATTTTTATAGACAGCAAACATGGCGTAAAACATCCTCCAGCTAGCAATGCAAAGTCAACAGATAGAAGAAATCTCTCAGCCTTTACACCTGGCAAAGAAGGACCAAAAAATTTGTGGAGACTGGGATAATCATGTCTCTGTGATCAAGATATTTCAGGACAACATTGCACAGTGTTTTTATGTCATTTTTAAGTAGAATGCTGTGATGGGCTTCATACACCTTACACCAGCAAAATACTTAACTGGTTACAGACATAGTAATGAATGTGTCCAGTGAACTTTGAGAGCTGCAAATTCTTGCCTTCAAGCATGCAACTGTTTTTGCCACCATCTCAGCTACACACAGCACTCTGGCTTTGAATCAGGTTTCTTTTCTAAAGGTAGATTCAGTTATATCATAATACATCACTTTTGGGGGGGTGGAGATGTTAATTTTCTCTGGTTTTATCTCTACCATTTTCCTAGAAAGCAACCAGGTGATCCAAACGAGGGCTCATAGAGTGACCCCAATGTTTGTAGGGCACTACAAACAAAAAATTACTTTTTATAATGTTTATTTTGTGGACAGTTCTGTCTCAGAAACATAGAAAATGAAACAAACACCTTATTAAGTAAATTGAACTTCTTCAAGGTTCTTGCAAATATTGACTGATTTGGAGGTGAGAACTTAGCACTTCTGTCCCTATCAAGATCTATTTTGCTTGTTAAGGCTTCAAGTTCACTTCAGTTCTCAAATTAGGGGTGAAACAAGACTCAAATATTGGCTCTGCTAATTGCAGTCAGACTCCTACAATACACAAATCATGAACAATTTATCAAAATAAAGCTTACATAACTGTTTTCATTTTGTTAGTAGCAGTTTCAATCACTGCTAAAGAAAAAGTCTTTTAAGTAAATCTTTTCGCCTAAAGTATGTAAAATTGGATTATTTTTTATATACTCATTAGGGGTTGGATTGCAGTGTAAACCCATTATAGTAGAAAAAGAGAGAAATAAAAGCTCCACTTCATCTGGAGGAGGATCAGAAGGCACATCCATGATTTCTCCACTGCCATAGTCCTCTGCAGCTCACTCCCCATGACAGCTGTTTTGTGAGGTACCTGGAGCAGATCTAAGCTGAGCGACCATCCTGGGAGTCAATTGATAAGCCTCATTATTCCCCTTCAGTAGACAAACAGCAGATTTCTGACTTCCTATGGCTCCCTGCAGCTTCCTTGCCAGGGTCCAAAGTGTTACCCTATGGAGATGAAACCCTACATCCACATCCAAAGGCTTTCAATAGGCAAAGATATTCTACAGACCTCTGCAGACCCACACTTAGGGACAAGTGAGGTGCTTCACCTCCTGTTTTGCTGAGTGACAGAGAATATTGTTTGCAAAAAGCTTGTCATGCTCCTGTTATGAGCTGTCTTATATACCACAGCATTCAAACTCAGCAATATGCTGCATTTAAAATCCATGCAGCGTAAAGCTGAATGCACTGTTGAATACAAAATACTACACAGGAGTAATAGCTCACAAACTGATCTTACATAGCTCACTGTAGGTACAGAGCAACTCCATTAAACAATGAAACAGAAAAAAAACCCACATCCTGCTCAACCCTGGCTCACTACATTACTGTATCTTTTTGATTACCCCCCCCCCCAACAATAAGCATTATACTAGTTATTTACCTAGTAGAATAACTTGTTTAAGATTTTTGGCACTATTTCATTTAACCTTTGTAATTTGTCTTGTAACATTTTTAAATACACCACATGAATAGAAAACTGCATTTCAAAGAACTGCAAAGCAACGAGTTACATAACAATGGCTGTAAAGTGGAATCTGTTTCAACTCATAATAAGTGTAATTAGCACAATAGAAGTACATCACATTATATTTCAGTGTGTCTTTAAAATGTTCCAGATGCTTTATGCTTTCAATATTTCATTTATATTTACTTAAATTCTTATTAAGCAAGGTTTGTACAGGAACAGCACATAGACCTGACAGCTAAACACTAAATTGCTCATTTTTTCACTAGTGTGACTAAATAGGAGAAAATTATATTCTGTTTGGTGCTCTCCTCCTCACACAAACCAAACAAAAACCTCAGCTAACAAACCTATTCAAACATGGTGCCATATATATATATATACAGGAGGTGAGACAAGATGACATGTTGCTCTGTTCTTTGTTTTTTTCTCTATGAAACTGCAAGTCTTAGCAAATTAAATAAAATAAAAGCACAAAGCAAAGTAAAAACTGTAACTCTTGAGAGTTTCAAAAATAGTCTTATATGTATATACCATATATACTTCCAAATGCAGTCTGAAAGTCTGTGATTACACATTGTCCTAAAGATTATTGTCTACCTTAAAATTTTGGTACCTGCTCCTAGGTAAATCCATTCATACTTCCTGGTACAGCTTTAGCATTCCCACTGTTTTCCTTTTGTTGACTGTCTCATCCCTAAGTATTTTACCACTTAAGTCAGATCTCCCACCCATAACTATTTTTACATCAGGAACCTGTTGCCTACATGGCCAAACACTTACCTACAATGCACTTTTCACTATCATGACTAAGAGAAAAGCTGTGGCTTCATCACCCATGTGAGAGCCTGGCTCACTGCACACAGCCAGCCTGAGGTTTCCTCCTGACACAGACAACTGAAACTAGTGGAATTTGCAGCAACACCATGAACTCTGCCTTTAACCTTGAAAAAGCTGTTATCTCTATAGCACTCCTCTTTTCTCTGGTAACACAGACAGATTCCTTTTTGAGGTTTTCAGCTGGAATGAAGCTTTTCAGTAATTATGATTCCTCTGACTGCTTTAATGCAGAAATCTTCCCACACAAAATATTTTTCTTTGCTGCAAACTATATATCTTCTGATTTTTTGATCCCTCTGTGATCTCCCCTCTATGCAAAACTGCATCCACACTAGTCTTTCACCATCAAATACAGTAAATTGACATCTCTATTCCAGTAACTGCCACTGTCATTCTCTCCTACTTCTTCTGTCTAACATATCCTCCCTCTTCTTTTTCAATCTCCCAGTTACGTCTGGAGCTATGTATTCTAAGAGAAAAATCCTTCTGTTGTTATTTCAAATTTTTTCATTTTTCATTCAGTTTTTGTTCCTGTCTCTGTGTGCCTGACCTATATGAAGAAGTCTCAATTCTAAAAATGTCCCCTCTTATAAAATGAGTGCTTGTCTTGCTCCTCCACTGCCTCCTCTCTCAGTGGAGAATTTGATAAGGCTTTCTCTTGTTTCCTGGCAACTTAAACAGGGGAAGTTTAGATTGGATATGAGGAAGAAATACTTTAGTGTAAGGGTGGTGAGGCACTGGAATGGGTTGCTCAGGGAAGTTGTGAATGCTCCATCCCTGGCGGTGTTCAAGGCCAGGTTGGACATAGCCATGGGTGGCATGGTTTAGTGTGAGGCGTTCCTGGCCATGGCAGGGGGTTTGGAACTAGATAATCTTAAGGTCCTTTCCAACCCTAACTATTCTATGATTCTATGATTCTATCTCCTTGCACCACACACTTCAACTGTTTTCTACTTAGGTCATGTGCAGCCACAGCACAAAGAATTGTCTCCTGCCAAGAAGCACCTTTTGTTTTTAACACAAGTTCAGTTCAGTACACCACTGATCTTTCCATTCTCTTCGACGGCATTGGTTCCTCTGTCTTCCAAGATAAGTGGAGTAAGTTATTAAGAAAATCCTTGGTGCATGGAGACAGCATATACACATTCCAGCCCAAGCAGTGCTTCAAGGTACTTAGACAAGCTTCATTACTGAATAATCCAGGCACTTAACAAGCTTTAGGTATTTATCCCCACAACAGCCCTGTAAGAGATACCTATTTTTACCTGACAGGGAGCTGAGGCATAGGAAAACTACTTATGCTACTTAACCACGGGATATCTGTGATAACTCAGAAACCAAAGCTAAGTCTCCGATAACCAAGACTAGAATGCTAATCTACAGACTATTCCTCCCACTTCCTGAATGATAAGGGTTCAGCAAATCTTATGCATGCATTTTTTTCCCCTGCTGTACTAGGAGTGATTTGTGCATAGATGAGCTATTTTGGCTGGCTTCAAGGCAAAGAAGTGGAGTGTCTTTCCTCCCCATATACACCTTTAGCCAGAAACTGTTTAGCCATTTGTATTTTGCTGTGTGCAGCACTTCTAATTTTAGTCTTTGATACAACAGTAATTGATGTTCCTATAGCTATTACCAGATGCAGTTAAAGAAAAAAAAAAAAAAAAAAAAAAGCAACACAAGAATGAGGAGAAGAATGTGTTACGTGTGGTTTCCATACAGAATTCCAAAGCAACTGCGAAATCTCTGCTATTTCCAGTACCATCTTTTTTCCTCCAATTCTGAATGCCTTTTGTACTGGTTATAGCTCTGTGCTTTGCTTTTATGTGAAAAAGGATTATTCTTTTTCTATAATTTATCTTCCCATTTACACTATACTTACTAAAAGATTTGCATCCTACTCATCTCTCTGGACTCAGATTTTCATGTGGAAATGGAAGAGATGTTGGCCTGTCTATCAAGGCTCCAAAGACTATCTAAAGCAGTATTTAAAAAACCCAGCATACATTTGGGTTATGCCAGCAGAGTTACATTAAACAAACTATAGATCCTGCAGTTGGCATAGGCCAAATGAATCCATGGTATACCAACACTTTTGAACATCTAAAACTCTTTGTTTCTCTCCAGAAGCTTTCCTCCAGCATGTTCCCTCAGCACAACTGTCCTAGCTGCACCACCAAGCCTTGCTTGTAACCTGAGTCAATCAGCCAAGGAGGTTACACCAAGGCTGTGGTGTTTGGTCTCAACAATCTAACTTTCTCTACCACTGAAAATCTCAGATAATATTCAAAATGTAGAGATAAACTAAAATCAAGTTCAAGGTTCAAGATGAACCCTATAGAATTAGAAGTTCTTTCCTGGGAGGAAAAATAAAATAACAAGTTGGAATAACAAGTTGGACCATTTGCTTGTGCTATAAAGACATCTGCCTTTGGAAAGTATGGTCCATCACACTGCACTGCTCAAGACCCTTTGTCAAAGCTTTCATCAAATATGGAGAATAAAAATCAAAATTCTAAACCTTATTCTGTTCAGGACAATGATATGCATAGAATCATAGAATCATAGAATCGTAGAATAGTTAGGGTTCAAACAGTTTTAGAGTCTGTTGCCTATTTTGAAAATACAGATCCACTATATCATGGAGAAACACTGCCTACACAGAGATAGCAGCCAGAAGTAGGCACTATGACTCTACTAGTGCAACTTTTCAGAGACAAAGCTGCCATAAATTATTATCTATATCAGACAGGTAAGACTGCTGAAGTGGGGGACAGGGATAGAGTTAGAAAGATGAAAAGAGGAAAAGATGAACACTGTGGCAAATCATATGTCTAATGTGGACAAAAATAATAAAGTTATTTCCAAGGGGCAGGTAGAACTCAGGGAACTAAAAATGGTTTTGAACCTCAATAAGCAAGATTACTGTTTCCTAGGACTAAAATTGTACAATTTCTAGATCTACATTTCTGTGAATTTCAAAACAAACCAAATATTCTTTCTAAATAGCAGCAAATTTATTAAATAGGCTGTCTGCTTCAAACTGAGCCCATGAACTGATCAAGTCAGCCTAAGCTTGTTCTTTATATTCTTTAAGTTTCAACAGAAGATGGAAAGAACACCTGAAAATATGAAGTCCATTTAGACATCACAGACTTCACCTATATTGCTTGTTTCATCCTATCCTTATGAGAAAGTATAGTTTGTGTGCAGGTGGAAATCTGAGCATCTATTATCTAGTTCTCTTTCTAATTCATAAACTACTAAACAATGTCAAGAATGTTGAGAATAGCAGCTTAAAACTGTCACATGAATGAGAAGAAATGGCCAGTTGTGTTCCTAACTCATTTAATATAGGACCATACTGCTACACTCCCTGGGACATGCTATGATGTTACAAAGTACAGACAAGTCAATTCTACGGTTACATATTATCCCTTGTTTCCACTCGCGCCTCAGAGCCTCAATGTCCATTTATGTGTAAGAGTACATCTAGATCAAATTATCCCAATTTATGGATCTGTCCCATGCTAGAACTGTTAAATCAGGACAGATTGAATTAAGAAGGAAAAAAAAATCAAACCAAGGGCCTACATTCCACGAGGTCTGGCACGATCTTAAACCAGAACATGGTCATGAATGAGTGTATGGCATTTACAAGTACCATTTACAAGTACCAACATGCTAACATTTAGCTTGATATATCTTACAGATGGCCATAGTTTGCCACAGCAGGGAGAAGATCTTGGCAGGAAAGCACAGAAAACAATAAACAGAAGTTTTTAGAGCTGGATTTTCAGAAACTGGCCTCTATATTTGTGGCATCTGAAGCTAGTCTGGAAACAAATCTTTTGATTTCCTCTGTATTCATTGCCAAGAATGCAAGGAAGCCTTGAAAGGAGGAACAGGAGATGAATGAAGCAGGCTGTGGAAGGTAAGGATTTGCAGCAGCAGCAGCATGTAGAGATGTCCTCCTACAACAGTGGGGAAAAGACTGAAGTTGGTTTCCTTCTGCAAGGTCAAAAGCTCAGATGACCAGAAGTGAGATGCAACTACAAAAAAAAAAAAAAGCTTACCCAACATATTTGTGGAGCCTAGTGTTCTAGGTTACTCAATCTTGCAACATCCACAAAGGCCTTCAAGCAGTAGAGTTAGTATTAGCTTTCCCAGACTCTACCTACAAAAGCATCTTAACATAGCCAAGGAATAGATCAGCTGGTTCAAAACTAGCACCAGTAAAAGATGTATTTCAGTTAGCAGAAACTTCACCTTGCTTCCAGTATGGGCCAAATGTCATTCAGGGCTGCAACAAAGAACTATCTTTTGCATCTCTGTCCCTGCTCCACTGAACATGTGGGACTGCAGGGTGAGGACAGGGCCATGAGTCTACCAGGGAAGTGTGGAGCCCTCCATCTCCAACCAGTTCCTTCCCACAGCCCCCAGTAAAGTCAGCTAGGCCACGCTAGGAGCAGTGACCAGGGTTGGCAACAGACCAGCCATCCCCAGTTGACACTGGGGGTTGGGAAGACAGCTCTCAAGATAAGATGGAATGGGGTTAAGGTTGGGGTTGGGGTGTGCTCAGCTCAGCAGGGCCAGGGACTGGCTAGGGGTAAGGTCTGTCAGGGCTAGGGACACAACGCAGCTCTGAGTGGGAGGGTGAGCCCTGATGAGGTTTCTTACACCTTTCAAGACAGGACATTTGTGTCCTTAGCCAAGGCAGCCAAATATCAGGAGGTGAGGAACAGATGTGCTCAGGGCCCTACATAATATGCAATTTGTATACACAGATGTGTATGCACCACATACTACTATTCTTCTGAGCATGCAGGCAGTGAAAAAACATAGTGTCAAATAGTCTCTGCACTCTGGCCAGCCTCAGTGAATCCATGTGGGACAGTGATGGTTCACTCTCCTCTTGCAGCAGGAGGCTTTCCTCACAAGAAATTCCCACTCTTCCTGGAGAAGAGGAGCCAGAAGGCATGGTGAGTGACCACTGCCTTCCCGCAGTGCCCCTCCAGCCGTACCACTCTGCTTCATCCTTCACACAGGAAAACCAGTAAAATCTCACATGATGCCTGAGAGATTTCCACTTCACAGTCTCTTACTAAAAATGTCATTTACCATTTAGAAGAAAGAGGGCAACTGTGCACAGGCTGCCTTATGGTTTGATGTGCAAGACTCCTTTAGTAAACATATGAATCAAGTCTTCAGCCTCTGTGGTCTTCATAGCAGTGCTCCTTGATCTATTGAGTAAAAGCTGCTGGTAGCCTGTAGGATATTCCAAGATAATCTCCAAAAATATTGTAGGATTTAAAAGCTAAGAAGAAGACAACATATGCACATCCCTGCAAACACAAACCAGTATATAAAAAAGTGGAAAAACAAACAACATAAAAGAGCATTCAAAGTTTTGCTTCATTTTTATCTCTTGGCAAATGAAAACCACTGCACTGTCACTGAAGAGAAATATCTTTGGTTTGTTCTCTCCAAAAGGCTGAGTAGTCCTTTGGTTAAATAAGCTTGGGAATCATTGCTGTACAGTACACATCACTGTGGCAGCTGAGATCCTTCTGAGTAAATTAGATCTGCACTGTACAGCACCAACTCAATTGAAAGGAGCGATTTGGTCTTCAACCCGTTCTGTAATGTTAAAAAAAAAAATGTTGAGAGACTGAAAGAACATTTTATAACAATCATACTGCTTCTGGTAGTGGAAATACTTTATCACAAGTGCTCTGTAAGATGTATTGAGAGTTAGTCTTTCATATGAGATATTTATTAAGGATGCTACTTTAGAAAGACAGGCTGTCATTTCACAGCATTTTTCTTTTAATTTCCTTGATCATTTTATGTTTAAATAAAGCCAGTTAAATGATCTCCTCAGCTCCTAGTTTTTGATGTCTTTATTTTAAATTGTTATCTTTTTATTCCATTTCCCAGCCCCTGAAATAATAAGCATTACTGTTATCCTAAGCAAGCTAGTCATTCTGCTACCATGCATAAGCAATCTAGTCCCATTTCCCTTGTGACATTTTTGAGGTTAAGGAAGAAAGCTAAAACTTCTACTAAAGTCATAAAACAATGGATTTTGTGTCCTGAATTTTTCCTTCTCAAGAGCTCAACTTGAATATCCCAACTGCCATTAGAAAGCAAACCTTTCTAGAAACAATGCTGCTTGAACCTTGACTATGAGGCAAATAAGCAAAGTAACCATGAGCAGGGTGGTATGCATCACCTCGTAGGCTATGCAGGTAGCAAACTGGAAAGCAGCTGCCTCTTTTTTGCTACACAATGTCAAAGTCTACCTTAAAAAACTGCCCAAAGATCAGAGATGGTTAAAATTCCAATACTTTGTCCAGTGAACTGCTCAATACCTTTTTCCTTCATCTGCAATAGATGAGAGCTTCTTAAAAAATGAGCAAGCATGACTCATTTTTATGACCAATGCACCATTAGCAAAATGCTTTCCAACCAGATTGCAGTTCAAATAAGACATGTGTATTGTTGCAAAACAAAATATGCTGGCTGAACAGAATGTATTCATCTATATTAGTTTTTCTTTCTAAATCCAGCAGACTGGGAGCTAAATTAATCTGCTGAGTGCTAAATTCGTCTACTGAGAGCTACTGTAGATTCAGGGAAATGTTTTGAGTGCTGTAGCAAACAAGTCTCACTCACTCAGGAGCCCTCTGTGGGCTGCTGGTGTTTTAACCATTTTGTCTGCTTTCAAGCAAGCAAGCAGCTGATAGATGAGGAAAATGCTCATTGATTTGCAGTGGCAGCCCTACAGCCAATAAGCCCTAGAATGAGATACAATCATGAAACACTCCAACTATGCATATTTATATGCAGCTATTGTACCTCCAAGTCTTCAGTGAACACAAAGTGCTTGTGTGGCCACTAAGATGCACAGTACTATCCTGCAGCCTGTTCTCCCTTAACTATGGCATGGGAAGATGGAATATATAGAAACACATTTCATTTTCCCTAGTTAGGCTACTCCACTAAAGTACATGTCTAATATGAGTATACTATACTCCCACAAAATCTTCATCCAGATGCAATTTCAAAGGGCTAAATTATTTAAACGAAACAAACATCTTGAAAGAATGTGTTTTCAGCAGGGTAGGCTGAGCTACAACAATACAGTAACACAGACAAGCTGTCTTGCCAACAATGTCAAAAACCTCATGGTACTGAGAAAAGAATAAGACAGAGAACCTTCCCTTGTGCTAACTACAGTGGTGGTGCAGGGGCAGCACACAGGGTACAAGGTATATCTTGCAAACGCAATGCCTCAACTAAGAAATGGGGCATGGGTGTTTAAAAGAGTAACATGAAGGTTTCCTTTTTGTTTAGCACATTTTTAGAGTTTAAAAAATATCAAAAAAAGGGAGAGGCCTGTGGAGCTGAAAGAGAGAGGACAAAGAAGAAACATAGAGAAATACCTCTGTGAAAAATGAAAGAACTGGCACGTGGCAGAGGGCTACTGAGGTAAACGCACTAAGGATTCAGGGGGCTAGCTAGTATATGTAAAGGTCAAGCTGTTTTGTGTCTTCTGAATCAGAACGGCATTTTAAGTTGTTTCTTACAGTGTACAGGCCTGATTTCACACGAAGCTTCTGCAGACCTGTATCAGAAGGAAGCCAGTGCTGGAACAAAAATTGTGCAGCCTCCAAAGGAGTTGAAATGAAGCCTACAGCCTTCATGTGTAAGTGAGCATGGCTGCCTCTGGCACAGCTGGGCTTGCTGGTACATCCCCTTGAAAACAGTCCATCCCAGGAGCCTGCTTGGGTAACTAGAGTTACACAGAAAACTTACCCTCCCAAGTCAAGTTGGACCTTGCTGCTCAAGAAAAATCACACTTGGATAAAAGGGTTTACCCAAAAGCATGAAATCTAAAGTCATTACAATCCAAAACAATAAATAATAATATTTATATACATGTTTAAAATGTCTTCATTGAGTTGCTGGAAATATTTGCATTT